>LKNJ01000545.1:0-34741 GCA_002120245.1 Maccullochella peelii
TATATATATATATTCTAACTGACACTGGACAGCTCTCCACACTAATCAGACATGCAGGATTTATCTAAAACTCTGCATGCAAATATTGTGATGCACATGTCTTTAAGTGAAGTTTTAATGTTACAAATAAGCTTTTACGGGGGAAAATTGCAACACGAGAGGTATAGAACATGCACCATCTGTCTCCTGAGTAGTCTTTAACCAACAGCAGAAATCAAGATGATTTCCTTCCTTGTGAAATGACAGAAAATGTATAAATAATCCATTCAAAACATGTGCCGTGGCGGTTTGCTCACCTCAGAAGCCTTCATGAGATGCAGCCAGGCGTTTGAGGTTTCTAGGTTGAAGTCCTGCCTTGATCCTACAGGGGGAGGTGTTACTCTGCAGGAGCCTGGGATGAAGGGAAGCTGAGAGATGGAAGAGAGGGCAGCTGAGGTGAGAGGCAGTGTGGCAGCCGCAGCCTAAAGCCTCACCACAGCCCCAGCAGGGTAATCTAATCAGCTGTTTCAGAGACTCTCTTGGCCTCTGCATCTCTCTCTCTCTCTCTCTCTCTCTCTCTCTCTCTCACTTCCTGGGAATGGAGAAGAGCTCATTCCTTGTTTTCAAGTGATGTGCCTCATCTCATTATCTTCAATCAGGTATTTAGAGGTTTGAAAACAACTGATAAACAGCCGGTTTTTCCCTGCAGGAAGATATGGTTTAGTGCATACATTTTGTTTGTGGGTGATTTTTAATCTTCGCTTGTCTTGTGGGTGAAATTGCCCTTCATATGAGGGATTCTACCTACCTACTGTTATTATACATTTCCCCTTGCATATAAACCACTTTAGTGCAAACTAAATGCTATTAGTGTACTGTATTCAATTTAAAGTTGCATTTCTTTCTGGTGCAATTTAATATGAACTTCCATTCACTATCGCACTGAGACCCACATCTATACAAAGCTTGTTGAAAGGTTTTTAGAGAGGTGTATGTTGTATGTGTGTTGAATGTTGTATGTGTTATTGAACTGTATGGCAATTTCTGACAGGTGTTTCTATTATTTTGTCCAGTCCATTTATATCAATGAGGGTAGGCTGAAAAACGTTACATCCTCCAAAATGACAGGGTTGCCAACTTTGGGCACCTGGCTGGAGTGAGATTTTGATGCCATGGCATCAAAATGCGTTGCTAGGTTACTGCCTCACTGCTAATGCTGCACGTCATTATCAAGCTCACCTGCCAACACTCGGAAGACGTCGCTTCAGGGCGCTTTTGTGGGCAAAATACCGGTATTCGTGTTTGCGCAATCCTGCTGTCGTTATCCAGTATCTCCGTTAGTCGGTAGTTCCTCACATCAGCATGTCGACCTCAAACTTTTGGCTGAGAGTTGAGCTTTCCTGTCCTGCTTTGTGTAGCTTGCGAACAGGTAGCGTAAACCCCTCCTACACCGTCCACTGGGCCACCGAGACACTGCTTCACTTCAACAAGGTCAGTATTTGCTGCTCATGCTAACATGTGTGTTATGAGTTGATGTCTTGTTCTGGTCACAGTTTGTGTACTTTACTGGTAATGTTACTATGAGGCTGTTGTCTTGTTTATTTGCTTTGGTGTTAATTGTGAATTAACTAATTTCTTGTAGTGACTGAGCTTATTTTTCTGTTGGTTGTTTGGCTCACATGCTTTCATGCTGCTGATTAGTGGTGACATTGGAATATTGCTGTTTTGTGGTTTATGCCGCCACTGTGGCTGCACACGTGCCAATGCCAATCTTAACCTTATAATCATCACCCAAATGTTTGCTGTGCTGAGCTTGATGATGCAGAGTCTGGCAGTAGTTTCTCCTGGCTGGTTAGCTCTACCAGCTGTGTATGTCGCTGTCCACGCTACACAGAGTGGTGGTCAGTCAGCCCCTACGTCAAACACTACCTTGCCACGAGGCCGTGCCTCCCACAGTCATTGCTACCTCATTACTCTGTTTCATATTTAAAAGATACTGGGAGGGAGTGTTTGTGGTGTAGTTACTCTTTAAAGAGCATGGGTCAAAAATAGACCTTTTCAAACCTATCCAAGGCCTGGATAAGATGCAGGAATAAGTCAGTTCTTGCTTCAGCACTCGACCTCTGTTGTGCTGAGATCTGGACTGAACTAATGTCACTGTTATCTTCTTGGATCCATGTTATGCTATTGAAAATAGAGTTGAGAAGCGTTTTTTCCAATTGTGTATTCCCATTTCAAATTTTTCTTTAAATGATTGTGGTGGTGGAGTGTGGTTGATTGAGCTCAGCTGCAGAGGAGAGAGTGGGGGAGTGGCTCAGAAGTCAGTGTCAGCAATCTGGATGGCACAGGTGGTGAGCAATCAGTAATCATGGGCTCTATACTTAGTAGGAGCAGGGACTGCTGAGGGGAGGCTGACAGACACAGAAGAGATGGACACAGCGAAAGCTCCTGAGGGAAAGAGGAGAAAACCCGAACTCAGTGGTACAGAAAGGAGAGGAGCTGGCTGACCCAGAGACACCGGGCAGGGGATCCGGGAAGCCAGCTGAGTGTTCCTACAGTTGTAAATAGTGTAAATACTGTGTGTATATCTGTTTTTCACCTGTCAGAAGGACCCCAAGTGGCAACATTGCTACAATGATATCCTCAATGGTACTTAACATGGAAACGAAGGACTCTCCTGGATAATGTAAGGATAGATTTATTCTAACCACCAGTTTTACTACGTTGTTGAGAAATCATGTTGGATGGGTCTAAATATTATTATAATACCCATGAGACTCGACCTACCGTTGCCAAGGAGAAGAGGCCAGTCAGAGGCACGGATTGGAGCGGTTGCGAATTCAAAACTCTTTGTTGCAGTTGGAACAAAATTTAAATTAATCTAAAATTGACCCAGAAACCAAAAGCGAATTAATCCAAACAACCCCTAACCCAAATGAAAAAACAGAATCTGTTTGTCCGTGCCCTCTAGAATGACCCAGAAGTGTCTTCTGATCTGATGCCCCTATCAGAAGGATGGCATTATTTCTTGGTGACTTCCAAAACTGTTAGAAACAAAAAAACACTACTGGAAAAATAAATCTGTTTCAGGATGGGTATGGTTTGGTCATGTTTAGGCACAAAAACTACTTGCTTAGATTTAAGGAAAGCTTGTGGTTTGGGTTCAAATCAGTACTTTTGTTAAGTTTTAGAAAACACAGTGGTTTGGATTAAAATGACTACTTTGTAAAGCTCATAATAAAGACGTGGTTAAGAAACGTTTGCAGTCATGTATGACTGTCGGTTGGAAACTACCCGTATACACTACTTGATTAATCGATTAGGTGAAGACAACTGACAAATTGTCGCTTCTCAAAGCAACTTGAACCCACCCTACCTCTGACCTGTCACACTGAACATGGATTGTTGTTTGTAGGGCCAAAATCCCAGGAGGCACCAACCCTCATACTGCATTGATAGTGGTTTAGATCATGTCTTGCCCATTCTAATGTGAAATGAAATTTCTAATTTGCATTTTTGAAACCATTTAAAATAGACAATATTTAGATTACTTACAATGATGTTTGTCCTTTAACACACTATGTAACCCAAGGCTAATGGTTTATGAGTCACCATGCAATATGTGGGATACTCTAATGGTGTTTGGATTGGGATTGGTGGTTGGACTAAACAAGCAATTTCAAGACATTACATTGGGCTCAGAGAAATTGTGATGGACATTTTTTACTTTTTTCTGAGGGTTAATAGACCAAATGATTAATCAGAGAATAATTGGCACATTAATCAATGATGGAAAGTAGTTAGTTGCAGCTCAACTTTAAACAATCATAATGAACAGATACATCATTTCTGTGTGATGACAAAATAGCTTGGCAGATTTTCTATTTATCTAATCTATCCCTCAAATAATTTTTCTTACATCGTTGTGACTGCCTTTTGTTGAGAGCTCATTGAGCCATGTCAGGACTCATTCTATTACAGTATATGAGAATGATAAGCAAATTTGTACTATTTCAACAACAATAAAGGTACTAATAAAGTACTACTAATAAACCAACTAGTTTTTAGTGCTGCAGCAATCCCTGCCCTCATGATACCTTGAGTTTCATGCAGTGAGGTATACACTTTTTAAATTTGGGGAAAAAGAAAGCGCTGGTATTGGTTTGGAAATGGGTATCAGCAGAAGCAGACACCACTTGAGGTATCGGGAGAGGAAAAGTTGGATTGTTGCATCTCTAGTTTGAAATTACTGGCACATAACATTGAGTAGTGCAATTTTTACTGGAAAGAATATTATATTTTTATTCAGAGAAAATTATTTATTTGTGCATCAGTTGCTGCCATTGACGTCAGTGGCTCCAGTCTTATCCCCATACACTAATTCGGAGCTACGTCAGGGGGATAGTGTTATATTATTGGATTATATTGCTGTTTAAGCTTTCGGTATACATTTAATAAACTAAATGACAAATAGAAATTATAAACCTGAATCTGTTAACATTTTCTACCGATGAATTTAGCAGTGATGGAGAAAATGTTCAACAAGCTGACTAATGATTATCTGGCATACACTCCTCCCACATGCAAGCTGTTTTTCTGACATTTCCTCTTTTATTACATTCATGTCTCCTGCTGATCTCTCCATATGGTTTATATGTTTGAGTTACTGCACATGTTCTGCACTCGGCCCCTCATATTTCTCGCACGTCTCCATCACTTTCCAATCAGAGATGAAACCAAATGTTAAAGGAGAACATATTTAAAAGCTACTGATCAAAAATGTAGGAATCTGTAATCATATGGAAGCCTGCAAACTTTACAAGGCCTCTGTGACAAACATCTGAAGGTGTGCGATGTTGATGCATACTGCTTTATGAATATTGCTTGAATGTGGGAGGTTAATGGCTTGAGCTTTAATTATCATCTTAATGAGAAGGCAAGATGTTCATACTGACACTTCAGTAATGACCATGTCTGCCGAATTATATACATCCACGTCCTACATAGCGTGACATACTGACAATTTAAGTTTAGGTATGAAAGTTGAACTGAAAGCCGGAGTCATTCAATGATTTAGATGCCCTTCCACAACCTGCAGTTTCACCCAAAATATGAGGATGTGGGTTAATTTGTGTCTTTTATTAGGTGCAAAAGGGTACCATTTTCTTTTATGAGCCAAATATCCTGTAGATTTGAATCAGATTTGAGGCAGCTAATGAAGGGAAGCATGGAAAGTTCATTCATCACCAACTGTCTTTTTTTAGTCTTGTGTTAAATTAAATGTTTATATACCTCTTTGAAGGAAAATCTTTCAGACAGCACAGATGCATACATTCTTTACTGTAATTGCTGGAACTTTGGCAATAAATTTCCATATCCATAATAACAGGGAACGTATATCTCCAGTGTTTACATTTTGAAGTCTTGCCCCAAAGCTAGCAAGAACATACAGAAAGCTATTATGACTACTTAAGTGTGACTGGCAGTTTACATTTGGAACTAGTCCAGAAAAAGACTGCATGTCATAGACAAACAAACGTGGGTGGCACTGAGACTGGAAGAATTCATGACAGCATTCACCTCTACAGCACAACATGTAGTCATTGGTGTTTTGCATGCTGATGTCAAAGTAATGAGCACAACTGACAGTAAAGTCCTAATAAAATTCAGCATGTTCTTAGACAGCTGTTGCTGCGTGCAAATACCTGGATACTCACTGTGTCTCCAGGTGTGCTCATTTAATGTCCGCACCATCATCTGTACCTTATGTATAAATGTGCAAATTGGGTAATGTTGAAAACAGCATCAATGATACATTGGTAATTGAATAAAAAGCAACACATGGTGTAGGAGTCTACTTGTTTAACCGTGATGTTTGTACATGGGTATATTTTAGCCATGCTGCTACTGGCTCTATGGATGGCAATTGCAGGTTCGTCGGTCCACCACTTTGGTCCAGACTAAAATATCCCTACAGCTGTCAGATGGATTGCGATGGACTTTTGTATAGACATGCATGTTCCCCAGAAGTTGAATCCACATCCCTGAACACAACTGTACAGCTCATTCATTTTTAAATAACATGTTGTACTTTTTTTTTTCATAATAATATCATCTTATTGTCTATTTTTCTATGTGTGCTTCTTGACTTACAGTACTTGTTTGATCTTTCTTTATATTTTCTACTTACTATGTTTGTTATGCACCAATATACCAAGGCAAATTCCTTGTATGTGAAAACCTACTCAGCAATAAACCTGATTCTGATGCTACTGACTTTGACGACTATTGGGTAGTTGCACAGGATGTTTCTATTTCTGCTTCCCTGAGTGTGCAATCCTACACTTCCGGTTCAGAGATACGAAGATGGCTGTGTTTTACACAAGATGTCTCCAAGACCTAAATTAAATTCCTAAATTATTATATAAATTATGTTCCCCAAATGACATGTGTTTTTCAAACTCGTACATAACAAGACACTGATAACAGGTCGGTGTAATGCTGTTCCAAAAGCCTTATAAACCAACCTGGTGTAAAAACGAACATACTCGTCCGACCCTGCGAAGTGTTGTATACCGAAACGGGTTCGCAGCTGTAGCACTTCCAGCTGGTGGTGGAGCTCCCTAATCTTCTGATGCAAGACTTCATTCTCGTTGGCCATCATCTCATTTGCCATTACCGCCGTCGCTGGTGTCACATAGTAGTCATGATCAGGCGCCGCTGTTTCCATGTCAGACTCTGAGTCGGCGTCTGCAGTTAAGTATGGAGTAGGGCTCTCTGCCCTCGGCCGATGTTCCCAAACATGGAATACCAATCGTTGGAATGCCAGTCGCCTTTCTTTAGTCCTGAATCCACGCATCCTTACTTCCTAGCTAGCTCTTTGTGTTGATGTCAAAACTCTTATTAGCAGCGTGGAAATGCTAGCACCAGAAGTACTCATCCTCTCCCTCATATCCTGGAAGTTGATAGACGCCATCTTGTGCACGGAGCGAATAGCATGGCTGCAGACCGGGGGAGAGAATGTAACAAAATTGCTGAGTTTTCTGGTGAGTTGACACGTGTTGATGCCCATCAACCTGCAATGATGGTGTGGGCTTACATAGAAAACATTTGGTGTGGGTGTTTTGACGCACACCATACTCCACCAGTGTGTGTTGCCCTGTTGATATGACACATTTGATATGTCCTCTGTTTGATATTTATTATGGTGTGTGTAATGACTGTTTTTTTTTTGCTGTTTAGAATATGTCATATTTTTTAGAGGTGGCACAGCGGCTAAGTGGTTAGCACTGTCACAGCAAGAAGATTCTGGGGTTGAATCTGCTGGCTAGCTGACTGGTGCTTTTCTGTGCTTGTCTCCCAGTGTGTGGGTTTCCTCTGGGTACTCTGTATGCCGAAGATATGCACGTCTACTGAACACTCTAAATTGCCCATTGCAAATGTGATTGTATATCTAGCATTCTGTTCTCAAGTTACTTGCATCTAGATTTAACATTAGGCAAGGACTAGTTGTCAGATGTTCAATGAGTTCTTGACTTTGTATACTGTATATATTGTGTATGTATTAGTGTTTCCAATGAATTCTTTAGACAACACGTTTTAATTTCAAAGATAGTTGAAGTTTATCAGATAACACAATTGGCTCATGTAATTGTGTTTTAACACAGTATTTAAACATCACTTTTAAGACTGATAACGTTCTCATCTTGGCAGCTTCACATCAATATATGCTGTCCGTGTTCCATTCTATACTTTGCATCTAAATTATTCAAATTTTTGCTGTCAAAACTTTATTTTAATAGGCCAAGAATTACCAAACAGGCATAATATAGTGTCACAGTATGTAAACAGTTGATCAATTTCACATGACACAAGGCTGTTTTATGAGTCAGATAGGTGTTTTTGGATGCCTTAAAGTAAACGTGGTAGTGGAATAGGATGAACAAGCTTTCGACTCAAATATGATGGAGTATCAAGTGTTGCACTGCAAAGTCCTTTTTACCTTGTTTTTTTTTCTTTTTTTCAGGGTATATAGTGAAAATGTCTTCCACCAACTGGGTAACATAAGCACAATATATTAGTAAGATGCCATTGGCATTGCACACAGGTGTGACCATCTTACAAACATTTCTCAATAGCAGAGCATGTCTTTGCATAATTTTTCACCCCTCTCCACCATAAGTGGATAACAATATACTGTATTAACTAAAAACATAATGGATTTTATCTTTAACTACATTGTTGATAATGTTGCCTGTGCAATTCAAGATTCTGACTTGTTTTAGCTTTTTCGCACTTAAATCTGTGGTTATAAATCTATGTCTGATAACCAGTTTAAATCAATTAATCCTTAAAGACAAGTATATAATACGGTATAGTACAACCAGCAATCAAAATCTTGTTCAATGTCTTCATTATCCCAAACATGCAAGGCTATCTGTAAATGCTGGAAGATGTGTGGTGCTTCAGAATTCAAATTAAGTTCACAGCAGCAAAGCTGCCTCTCTGTGCAATGGAGCCATCACCAGAACAGCAGGGGTATTGAACAGACATTCACTCTAATTATAAATCAACCTCTTGCTGCTCAGCCTGCTCAGATTGCTCACACTGGTGTCTCTCTCTCTCTCTCTCTCTCTCTCTCTCTCTCTCTCTCTCTCTCTCTCTGTCTGCCCGTTTCTCTCTCTCTCTTTCTGTCTCTCTCGCCCACATCTACCCGCAGCCAAATACTTTGGTTCATCCAAGGTAAATCTGCACTGGGTAAACAATCACCACCATAGGGGGAATGAACAAGTATTTTCCTGTCTAAAGATGGACACTTTATCAAACATGTATCTAACATTTAATACATATAACCTTTAAGGTAAAATTACAGCTGACTATATGTAAATCAAAACTACTTGATCTCAGTCCATGTAGTGCTAAAATGTAACTGGACCAAACATCTTGAAGGTAGCCCATGAGGCTATAGGCCTAATGCTCATAACACACCAGAAAGCATAACAGACAAAGCTTAAATACTTACCGCTGGTAGGACCAAAATGTATGTTTAAGGATGGTGCCAGAGGAGTAGATATCTCGGTGTCAGCTTGTCAGGCTCATCTCTGTCAGAGTTAACTTTCATCAGTTCAAGTTATACTTGGTCAGGAAAGGAGGAAATTTCCTTATGGCTTGGAGTTAATGAGTCACTCACATTATCATGTTAATATCCTATATTAACAATATTTTCAAGGTACATCTGAGGCTTACTGGAATTTAGTTATTTGTTGTTATTATTAGAGCTATCCTGTACTGTAGTGTTGCACAAGTGAAAATTTAGACCAGTTGGCGGCGCTGGATGGAAACACAGGGCATCACCAAATTTATCCTTTGGGGATCGTGGATGTCTGTACCAAATTTCACAGAAATCTATCCAAAACTGACCGAACGAGCGACATTGCTGTAGTTTGATAGACATTACTAGCTTTCTAAAAATGTGCACAAAACATAGTGGGTCATAGAATAATCCCTGCTGTCTGAACATTAGTCTGTCTAATCAAGTTAAGATTTAAATTTTTTCCAGTATGTACTTATAGAGCTTTACCATTGCCCCTTTTTCATTTCATCTCCTGCAGTTGTGATGGTATTAACAGGGCACTATGTCACGTTCTTAAGTGATTCCTACTAATGCACTGTGACACCTTGTCCTCTGACCTGAAGTTGCAGATCCGTAACCAGGTCACCATCCCGGTTACCTCAGGGATCGTGCCTGTCATGGCTGATGCCAATGTCTGATGTAATCTGCATCTCGAGTAAATCTGTCCTTAATTAGGACAAACATCAGCTGTGCAATGTGGCACCATGTTCTTGTTTTGAATAACAAAGCGAATGCTGGCTCTAAAAACATTTTTCAATAAATTTTTTTATGTGCTGCTGTCACTTATATTGTGATTCTTAGAGGAAGAGTTGTTTGTGTGTTTGTTTTAATGTTTGCCTAATGTGTGTCTGCTTGGCAATGTGCAGCTATGCTGTGCTACAGTAAAACTAAGAAGATAAGCTTTCCACAAAAACAGTTAAAAAAGATTTCATCCTTTTAATTTTTCAAGATCAGATAGAATGGCAAGTCCTTCAGGACGTCCTTTATCACTGACAAAGTTATACTGTGGCTAGAAAAGTCACATCAGCTAATGATACAGCAGTTAAGCCTTTAAGAGTTAAGAGTCTGCGTAACCCAAGATGACCCTTGAAACTGGAACTGTAGTAAACAAGCTTGGCTAAACAATTAAGTCAAAACCAAAGCACCAACACCAAAACAACTGCACTCAGTGGTTGTGGGATGTGTGTAATATGTCATTCAACATACCAGGAAATCCTAGACTGTCTTGCAGGACTGTTCGCTGTCTGTTCGCCGTCACATTCCCCTTTGCCTTTCCAGTTGTTCAAACTACACCCTGAGGTGAAATGAGTCCAGAGGAGTGTGAGGGGCCCTGCATTGTGATGGCTGAGCTTAGGAAGGATTTAAACACTACTACTTAACGACTCTTAACCTCACTGACCCTTTTGGGACTAATACAAATCCTGTTGTGCCAGAGAATTACATTAAGCCCTTGCTTTGAACCCAGGACCCAGTGAGCACATGGACTGGAGCATTTACGATAGATCTTTCAGCTCTCAACTTGCTAAGCTATGAGCCTTGTTTTGACATGATTACTAGGCCCCACGGGCTGGAGAGGGGAGAGGTTTTAAATGGCGGAGATGGACCCCACAGATTTTTTTTTTGTTTTTTAAGTTTTGATGATACTATTTCAGCTTTTCAGGTCAACATTTACTGCCAGTAACCAATTACTGAAATGTTAACTCTAGAGAAGCCAAATTAGTGCAAAATCATTGGTGCACATGTGGCTGCGTCTAGTGGCCTCATTGTCTGTCTTCTTTTTTTTTATTAATCTTTTCTCTCTTATGGCTTGTATACAATCTAAACAGTTAACCTCAATTTCATGAAGTCATCCTATAAATGTCCTGGTCTCACCTCATTCAGTCATGACTGAAACAAAGTGGAGCCTGTGCTGTAGGCGCTAGAAGTGTTTTGTTTGGATTTTCTTTTCTCTTCTTTTGTTGAATTCTCTCCCACCACCTAATGATTGGTGAGATGGAAAGGGCTGTAACAAGCACCATGACAGCAAATAAATTTCAAACTGTTGAACAGAATCTGATTCCTGAACTCGAAACCACTTCATGACACATTCATGAAAACTTCTATTTTTTGTTATTTCTCCTACTAAAACGACCAAACCACCATAATTTTTTTACAGATATACAACATATCACTTTTTATGTATTACAGATTTCTTAACAGTTAAATAGTTAAAATAGTCAATATCTGTGTTGAGGTGTCTGTACAATTACCATTAGTCAGCAATAGGCTTGAGTTTGACTGGTGAAAAATGAGGAAACCTATGGTGCCACTTGACTGGGCTAATCTAAAGGTGCTTTTTGTCCCCTAGTAATTGATTTAGCCTCCACCAAATTTCACACAGTATGATTGCCATCTACAATACATATTTCAGATTTTTTTTAATAAGTGTAAGACAATTAGTTATCCAGCTAAACATGACCAACAGGTAAGTCACAACACAGATGATGTGCAAATAGTAAAATTGGGGCGGGTGGGACATCAACAGGTCAACGTTGGAACGACACTTTCTCTCAGATTTGAAGCATCTCATGGATCCTGAAAAATCAGACAATAGAAAAATCAGAGAACATATGGGCAACAAAAGACATTAACTGGACCAGAAAAAAAATGGTAAAACAAATTCTAGTAATATAAAATAAAAGAAATAAAGAGACAATTCGTGTTAAAAAAAACAACTAAAAAAACAACTCCAGCCTTATTTTCTTGGGCAGGTCATTCCACTGCCGAGGATCTCAAGCTACGTACAGACTCGTATGGGACTAACGGGTCATAGTATAAGTATAGCAAGGAGTGAGGCCACAAAGAGCCTTAAATGTAATCAATAAGATCTTAAACTCAATCCTCAAAACCAGTTTAAGGAGGCTGAAACAGGGTGATGTGGTCATATCTCTTACCTGACTGTCAATAGATGTTCATCAGAATGTCACTTTTGTATTTGGTACATCTTGTAATCTTAACCCTGACTTTACCCTGAACCCAACCCAGACATGACTCTTCTTCTGACATTAATCCCAACCCAAAGATTAAACATAGCCTAGAGACGCAATACATGTGTACTGCTTTTCACACATTCACGGGTAGGCAGACACATTAGAGCTGCTTTTCTGCCTGTCTTCCTGCATAACAAGCAACTCCAAAGTTGAGAAACAATGTATTATTGATAGAAAGAAGAATATGAACCCTGGAATACTCAAATAAAAGCAAGATGAAATAAATAAACACAACACGTTACCCTTCTGCTCCTTTTTTTTGTCACAATCTCCATCCTGTACCCAAGAAGCAAATGAATGACAACCACACCAAATTAACAGACCTCAGTTGTCAGTTACAGCAAAGGAATGATTTGCTTTACAGAAAAGAAATGTCAGTGTCATGGATAATGTGTAGCTAAAATTAATTTTGGCAAGAAAAGAAGGCTTACATCTTTTATGCCAGTAATGTTATATTTTTAAAAGGGTATGAGCTGAATCAGTTCTCAGATAGTCGCATACCATGAAAATTTAGTAGTAATTTCAGCAACTCTGTGGCAAAGGAAGTAAATAATAGGTTGAATTGTAACACATGTTTTTGGAGCAGACTTAGTTAGCAGACCAGTGCATTATACCAGAACCAGTGTTATTCCAGCGGAACTTGAGTGAGTCACAGTATTGTCCACCATTCTCTGATTTTGCCAGTAAAAAATATCTTGACTAGTCCCAAGCCTTTACTGGAAATGCATCACTTCTTCTTCACGGTAAGTTGAGACATGGCTGATGCAACAGCAGATCACAAAAGCATGCCCCTTTTCAAGAAAACCTCATTGTTTTCTGAGAAAACCTGACAGTTTTCTCCAGACTGTAACAATGATTAGTCATGACTTAGGCCTAGTCCTTTATGTGGAATTTACTGTAAATGATTCACAAAGTAGATGAATGAGACCTATGTCCCAAAGTGAACTTTAAATGTGAAAGAAAAATGCCCATTCAGGTTTTTTAGTGCCAAATGATTGCTAATGTCTCTGTAAACGTTTCTATCAAGTAGGTCAGTGTATTCTTGGCTCTCGATGGCTGTTGCAAATGAATTAGCATACTTCTTTATTTGTTCTTCCTCTAATTTGACAGCATCTAACTTCTACTAGAAAGGTTTAAAAACATAAATAATTGCAGTGTTTTTTGTCTTCTAAACTCACCTCACAAATGACAACCTGAACATTTTTGGGTGAAAGGCTAATGTGGAAATCAAGCATGGGCTCTCATTCATTCGGGCTCTTTACTGGTTATTTCAAGCTCAAGCTGTTGGGCTGACATTCAAATCTTCTTTTTTGGCAAGGGAAAGCTGTTTTAGGTTAACAGGCCCCCAGATTCTTGGAGAGGTCCATACTGTAGGCTATAGAAAGAGGGCCTCACTGCATAGTTTATGGAAACCTCAGGGAATTGTTCACAGTAAATGCAAGAGACGTAACTGAGAACATAGGCTGGAACACAGAAGGGCAATCTTTTCTGTCAATATGCATCAAGCTTCAACATTTGGGAGGGCATTGATTAAAATGTTTAGTGCTTTCTGAGCATCATCCGATAAACAAAATATGAGCTCCGACAGATAATCTATAGGAAGAGAGCAGGGTCTAACATAAACAAGTGTGCTGGGCCTCACACATGCAGAGCACGTAGGAGCCCTCCACATACGCTCTGCTTCTCATTATGCTTACTTACATGCTTCTCATTATCTTCAGGACATCCTTCCCCCAGGCCTATAGCCTTTTAGCCATTTATGTGTCAACAGAATTACCACAGAATTACGTCTCTGTCTCCGATTAATGTTTTCCCCTTCTTTAGCCATTTGTTCTGCTCTGATGTGTAACTCCATATGTGATCCTTCCCTAATGCTTGATAAGCCCAAAAGGTGCCCCTATGGTGCCTGCATCTTCATCGTGAACCTTAAATATGTTACAAGAAGGAATAGTTAGAAAATAACAAGATTGGATTTTTGGCTAAAAATAGCAAAATTTGTTTCATCTTAAAGATGGGATTCATTTTGTATGGTTGAAATTCACTCCTTCTGTCCTGTTTGCTGCCTTCCAAAAAACTGCCTAATCTCAAGGCAGCGAGTGTACGAGTCTGTCCTCATCTGAACTTTGGGTGGATGCAAATACACAGCTGAGTCCTGCCGCTGCGTAGCCTCTCTCTCGCTCCCCCTCTCTGTCTCTCTGCTCAGCATTAGCTTGCTTTGCTCCATTGCCTCCCGCCTGCTCACAGCATGTCAACAAGTAAGATCTGAGATGCGACTGTGTCAAGTTGGACTCATATCAGGTCTAAATATGTGAGAGGAATGTCATTTGGAATTCACAGCAGAGAAAGGAGAGACGGGGCTGCAGACAGACAGAGTCCTAGAGGTATACAGTCAATCAGGAGACACACATGCATATAGATGCACATAAACACACACACACTGACGCACACCCACATTGTATAAACAGTAGGCAAAGCTATCGGGTCATCTGACTTCTAATGAAAAGTGCACTGATGACATGGATGTAAAAAAGGGGGCTTTATTTCCGTGGCAACCAGTGCAACGGAAGGAGCAGGAAAATCAAAAATACTGCATTGCGTCATAGCGTTAAATCCCAGTGACTTGTGTTTTACATGACCACAGCTACATATATTTATATATATATCTTCACACTACTCCTGTATAAAGTCCAAAACAAGGGCAATGATACAATCCACAAGTGATTTAGCCTGCAGCTTCACAAGCCACCAGCAAAATTGAAATAATCTCAATAATAATAATAATAACAATAATTTCCAATATCTCTGACTCGGAATTATAGCTAGGAGGCTGGACAATTTTTTTTGTGAAAAAGTAAGTAATTACGATCCATACAATATGACTTGAACGAGGCATAGATATGCTGTGCCTGTTACTGGACTTCTTTCAAACGATGAATTGCGCGCCATAATATACATGGTCTGCAAATCCAAAACTTAGTGAAATATGGCAGGCTCACATGTGGTTGCCAGTACACAGCAGAGTAGGCTGACAGTCAGCAGCAATCAACCTGATTCTGCTGGCTACCGGGGGAACCTGGGGGGTCATAAGACATGATACGGTATAGCCTGTATTTGCTTTCCATTTGAGGCAGAAAGGCTCAGTTTTTATGACTCTTATGCAGGAGGCAACAGAAACGATGAAAAGTCATTTGTTGCCACAACAGTGTTTGCACCCGCACACTCCTTCATTATAGACTTCACTAGAAATGTATGGTCTGAGTGGATAAAAAAAAGTGTACTTTGTTACAAATGTGAGAAACACATTGTATGGACTGCATTAAATTACACCTGGCAGGCTGAGATCTGATAGCAGTGTGAGCTAGACCACCACTGGAGCTTTGGCAGGCCTGATCACATTCTGATCACACTTTAGATTCAGATTCAAATAGCACTTTAATACCAGGTATAAATGTGGTCAAGCCAGGTTTTGCTATTTTCTTCTGCGGTTTATCACCCTCACTCACTCTGTCTGGGCTTATTTTACAATAATGACCATATATGGCATACTCTCGTTCTTTAAAACCTGATTCAAAAGTATATCTGATTGTTTTTTTTACGGGTATGTTCCTTCTGAAATATAAATAGTCAATGAGCTTGGGGCAAAATAGCAGGTATAATAGCTGTGTTTTGAGATGTTTGAAATGTAATAACATGATCAGGACATTGATACACAATAACAGCTCTCAGTCCATTGTAGAAATATACAATATGTGTGTATAACTTTCAGAGTACTGACTCCTAACTAAAGGTAAATGGGATCCACAATCACACTCAAAGAAAACTTAACACTCTTCCCACCACTGAAGTAACAACAACTTTCAGACACATTCAATACAACATCTGCCTACACATGTCCTCTTAAGACAGTGTTCATACATACATACTGTACATATATACATACATAGCAAACTCAAATTCTCTATATGTTTAGTGTAAATATTTATAATGATCCAGTTAACTGCACTTAATTGTGAATTTATGGGGAGTACATTGCTGCTCAGTCAGGTATTACAAAACTCACTCAATCAAGTTTTGATCAAAATCAAGCAAGCACATACAGTACAGTGGCCCTTAACACTGAATATTACCACAAAAATATACATTTTTCAGGGATTAGGGATTTTGGGGGGTTGCAATTTAAAACTGTAACTCCCCAAAAAACAGAAATCTTAATTTTTCCAAATCTGATCAAAGTAGCCATAATGAGTTTTGTAAAATCATTCCTTATGGCTCTCTTTTTGTCCTTCCAGACAGCTCTAACACATTGGCTGGTACGTAGGTAGGTGTTTGCTCCTTAAAAAACCTCTCACCTCCCCCACAAACACATTAAATATGGAATCGCAAATTGAAAGTGGACTTGTGTTGACTCCTTATGTAACCAGACTGTCAGGACGCGATGATTTGAACAAAAAGTTTCTCAGTACTGTGTAGGAGGCAGAGGGCATCGACAACAGCTTTTGCCAGACTGAAACTCATGTTTAGAGAAGTTTTTTTTTCTCTCTCTCTTGTAAGACATACTGTGGAGTGATGTCTTGTTGGAGAGACACTACATTTTCTTTAGACTTACAGCTCATAAAATTCTGTAGGTCTGAGTCAGTCACCTCTCTGGGCTCATCTTCTGGAAAAAACAAACTCAAAGAAACAAAAAAACCACAGCAGTGGTTGTATGGTCAAACACTTAAAACGACCTATGTTTGTTTTACTGCCAAGCAGCCTCTTGTGGTTCTCTGAATAATGACTGTCCTCTCTCAGAAATAAAGGCAGAAGTCATGTAATGATGCAATAGCGCAGCGGAACTGCTTAGGGTAGAGGTGGATGGTTAAGGGGTCAGTATGCTTCAAACTAACTTCTTATTGGATCGTTAACCAGTGTCTGGAACCCCTTCCCCCACTCCTTTCCACCAACAGACACGACAACAGACGCCAACTTCCCAATTAGCCAGGTGTGTGGACAGGATTTGACTGTTTCCCTCACTGACTGACACAGGAGACCGCTGTTTGTATCCTGTCTCCTGCCAACAGTCAACATTGGTTTCTTTTAACCATTTCCCTAGCCTTAACTAACAAGTTGTAGATGCCTGAACTTAACCAAACCTTAACCATAGAGGAGGCAGAAAAAGACACTAACACAAATCATTTTTGTAATGGTCATATGCGTTTTTAAAGGCACTGACAGTGTTGTCCTGACAACAGGGGTTGCCAGATTAGAAAACTCTCATATGGGTCATTTTGGAAGGCAAAGACAAATGGCCCATTTTGATGTTCAAGTTGGAAATCCTGTTGAACGTAAATCACCTTCCAAAAGTGGGGTGAGAAAAGTGGAGAAACGGGAACATGTGATATAATCAATTACATATGTGCAAATAATGTCATTTCTGTAAGGCTGGGACATTGTGTATTGTTTCTACATTCACACAGTGTGTCAGCTTGTTCTCATTGCAGGCATTGGGGATTATTTTCATTGTGTGCACCGTTACGCTGCATGTTTCATCAAAACCCACTATGAAGGCATTCTAGTGTCTCCACTTGATAACATCCCATATGAGCTCATGATATGTGCTCATGTATAGACCTCTTTTCCTTTCCTTCTCCAATGCGTGTACAGTAATTCAATATGAGGCATAACCCTAATTAAATGTGTAAAGTGATATGTCCTTCTTGTACTAAATTTAACTGGGTTTTATGAACAATGTTGGCTTCCTTTCTTCTTGCCCATGCAGGCATCTTTGTGATAGACACTTGTTTTTTCCCCAGTTATCTCTGCTTTCAAAGCCTTGGCTAAACATGGCTCCTCTTATCCTCCTTTTTATTGCTCCAAAGCCCTTATCTAAAACACCTTGCCCTTTGCCTTATTGGCAATTGTCGATTAAAAAAATGTGCTCCACCGTTGCCCAGGGTCTTAAACCATATTGCTCCAATTTTCCTTTTTATTTTGGATTAATCAGGTGCCGGTCCCATTGATTCTGGATGTTAACCATGAAGTGAGCTACCTAAACTGTTGAGGGCCCCATGCTCGTACATGTGAGAGGGCTGGGGGTGAATAACCAAGTAGTTTTATATTAGGTGTTGTGTTGTAGTCTTTATTTAAATAGGGTAGGTGTTTGCGGTTAGTTAAATGGATGGTATTTCATAGCCTTTGATATGACCTATTGTTGTCTGATTGACAACATAGATAACTAGATAAGAGACAGATAGTTATTCCTTTAAACCTCCATTTTCCAGCCATGCGTCTTAATACACAACCCTGCCTCATAGAAATTACGTTTAAATGAACTAATTATAATATCTAAATAAATAAAAAATTAACTAAACTAATTTGCAAGTTCACGAGTTAGGGTAAAATGGAGCGTGAGATGGACAGACGGATTGGTGCAGCATCAGCAGTAATGCGGGCGTTGTACCGGACCGTCGTGGTGAAGAGGGAGCTGAGCCGGAAGGCAAAGCTTTTGATTTACCAGTCAATCTACGTTCCAACACTCACCTATGGTCATGACCTTTGGGTAGTGACCAAAAGAATGAGGGTGGCTGGGCTCACCCTTAGAGATAGGGTAAGGAGCTCGGACATCCGGAGGGAGCTCGGAGTAGAGCCGCTGCTCCTTCGCATCGAAAGGATCTTAGAGGTTTCCTGGGCATGTCCAACTGGTAGGAGGCCCCGGGGTAGACCCAGAACATGCTGGAGGGATTATATATCTCATCTGGCCTGGGAACACCTTGGGGTCCCCCAGGAGGAGCTGGAAAGTGTTACTGGGGAGAGGGGCATCTGGACAACCCTGCTTAGCCTGCTGCCACCTCGACCCGGCCCCGGATAGCCTAAGCGGAAAAAAATGGATGGATATACAATATCTACTCGAAGCAACTAAAGTATTATTAAGCTTTTTTATGGTTATGTTTAGGCACTCACAGCACTTGGTTAAGGGAACGATCATGGCCTGCAATGACCTGAAGCATGATCTGTTAATTAACATTTCACCGAAGCCACGATCTTTCCCTAACCTTAACCATGATGCTTGTGTTGCCTAACCCGAATCAGAATGCAAACTCCAGAGTATTGTGTCAGAGTCCTGCGCCCACCATCCACCCCAGCCTCCTCTGTATGACTTGTATGCGGTATATAAATGTAGTGCTTCATACACTCAAAATAAACAGGCAGAATTACATTTGTCACCACAACATCATTGGGAAAACAAATTAGTACTATATAAACGTATTTTTTTAAGAGACAGGGTTTCAATACATCTTTAATGCCACTCTCTAGTGTTACTATCGCTGTGCCTTATGTTTGGATGTGCACCGCCACCCCGCCTTTACTTGAGTGGTCATGGGTCACAGACGCCTAATTATGGCACACAGTGTCCTTAGAAAACAAGGACACCAAAGCAACAAATGCTGTGTCCTCAAAAAATGAGCCACATGCCCTCTCTCTCTTTCTGCCTCTCTGTAAGTTGTCTCTCTGTCACTATCTCTTGCCTCTCGCACTTGCTCTAACTTAATCTCTCTCTCTCGCTCTCTCTCATCTGAAACGGGACCTGAAATGACCAGCACACGTTCCCACTGGGGGGCTTAGACTGATTCATGTGGGAGCTGCTGCAGAGCTTCGCATTTCTTGTCTTAATATGTCCAGGCAGATGAAAGGGGGAACAGAGTAAACTGATGGCACAGACCAGTGCTGCATTTTCATTCCTTTGAAATGGGAGTGTGATGCCAGGATTCACCAGGGGGTCTTACAAAGCCAAGGCAATAATGAAGAGGAGAGGGGGGTTACGGGGGAGGGAGGAGGTGTGTAGTTGCAGATTAGTGAGAGAGAGGGGAAAATAAGGAAAGCGAGACCGATGGGAGGGAGAGGGAGAAAAAATAAAAGCCTTCACTCGCGTCTGCGGATGACGGTAAATTAAGTTATGTGCAACAGTAGTCTGTAATGTGAAAATCCTTTTAATGCCTGGCTTTATATTATGGCCCTTAAATATCATGAAATCTTCTGAAATAACTGGAGGAAACAATTTCTCATCATTGAGCATAAATACATGATGATGATGATTCAAAAGCAGCTGGACTCACAGTAAATCATCTCAGCTCATGTTGGGTTGTTAAACACTGCTATTTTAATGTACTGAACATCAGAAAAAAAGTTAAATCTATCTTGTTATAGCAAGCCCTATTTCTGTCAAACATGTTATTATCTCCTGCTTGCTTATAATCAAATGAGCCTTTTGGACAGCATTAGAGCTTTATTTATTGGGCTCGGATTCCACAGCAAGCCAGACACAGATACTTTATGCATGACACAAAACCAACCAGGGAATATATGACAAGAAACATTTCACACTCTTGTTTAGAGAAGAAACTCAATAAATATCTTTTGTACTGTTTTTCCTTTTCCAGGTGTTTCAGTTTTAAACTAATACGATAAATAAGGAACACACAACTTCATGCTTTTCAGTTGTGTTCATGCCTCTGATTGAAGTAATAAACCACGTAGAGAACCATGGCCGTCTCACATAGCCAGACTAATTGAAGAGATCTAGAGAAGTCCTGTTACACATGCACTGCGACGATTTAACCTTCAATTGCTGAACATTGCTGAAACCTTAAGGTTCAGCAAATATGACCACAAAGTTTTTTTTTTCTTTTTGTGTATGTTTTTATTACAATTAGAGCATGTTAAGTAATAAAACAAATTGTGTTTCCATCATCTTGAACTGGAAATAATCCGTCTGCCTACTGAAAGCTCACACAAACAAGCTCGCTGATCTCTTTCGTGGGTATCACATGATACAATGTCCCTGCAGATTCTCATGAACATTCAGTTAATCATCACATACGTGGGATTTGTTTTTGGCTGGGATCATGTGCTGTATAAACATCATTTATCATTGTATTGTGGAATAACACTAGTCCTGTACAAAGACTTAACATACTGTATAGTAAAGCATTATCATCTGCAATTGACAAAGCTCACAAATCTTCTCATATATTAGGTAAGGTATCCAATTTATCAAACTAACCACAAGAGCTGAAATGAGTCAGCTATTCGATTAGTCGATTGATAGAAATCGTTTCAGTCATTTTTCAAGCAAAAAATGCCAAATATTCTCTGATTGCAACTTCTCAAATGCTTCTCTCTGTTTTATATCATTGTAAATTCAATCCAAATTGGACTCATTATAATGGAAATGTATCACTATTTTGGGGAATTTTGCTGGTCTAATGATTTAATCAATCAATTGAGAAAATAATCAGCAGTTTAATTGATAATGAAAATAATCAGCAGTTGCAGCCGATGTAAGACAATAAAAAATGTAAAACATAAAAAAATAGACCTACATCAGAAATTTTTTCTTGACTTTAATCAACTTGATCAGTGACTTTCACCTTTGATTACTAAAATATTGCAAAATAAACTCACTGGAAAAAACAATTTACCAATGTTATGACTAGATTTCAGTTAAAAGACGTACCAAACCACCGACAAAAGAAAAGCCTACACAACTAATCTTTTACAGAGCATCTTAGTTAATGTTGTCTCTCAGTTTAACCTCCTCTGCCCCCGGCTCGCCTGAAGATCTCAGCCTTCAGTGTTTTGCTTCACCTTCCTGTCCAGCATCACAAATGCTGCCAGTTGATGTTTGTCCCACTGCTTTAGCGGTATCCCGCAGAGACAACTCAGGGCAGAAAACACATCCTATTAAACACTGTTGAGTGCACAATGACCTTATGAGGACAGCAGTGCTTTGATTCTCCTCCTAGGGATTTGGTTTTTGGTAAACACATAAACCTCACATTAACCTTTCCTACTCTTCAAACGTGTACAAAAAAAACCACCCAACAAATTCTGGTTTGTTTAAAAAAGAATCACACTTCACTTCTAGCTGGTATACAAACTGGAATAAATGTATGTAGACTTCACCACTGTGTTCCTGCAAACATATATATTAACCCTTTACCCTAAATTAACACACAGTTAAGGCCATATAATATCTACAGTGACACTTATCAAGACTTTATAAGTAACAACCATTAAAGTCACTACTCACGAACTGACAAAAATCACACAATACGATCAATAAAGGCAATTGTTCACAGCAGCTGTGGATGCTAGAGAGAGAGAGGTTTTCTCACTCGCCCTGTCTTGCCACCATCTGTCCTGAGGACTGGCATCAATGAGTGTACAGACGGGTACTCACTAATAAGCTCAAACAGGCAGCAGTGAAAGAAGCCACATGAGGACATCCGCTGACATGCTCACCATCATCATTACTCGGGGAGTGCAAATAAGGGCAGAGACAACTGGAGACGCTGACTTATGTGAAGACTTGCCAGGAACCTCCAAACTATATCTCTGAGAATGGGTCATGAAGTTATTGTGAACAGCAAATATTTCAATAAATAATAAAGGAATTGCACCACAGGTTAAAAGTGAGGTCTAGTCACAGATAAACTGCATGTTGGTCAATCCAAAGGTACACTTCTCACCTTTCTTTCTTCTTTCTCTTTATGTCTCATAAAGCTTTTTTTTTTCTCCAGAGAAATTAAACAAGAATTTTCCTCGCTGGTTTCAATGCTGTATTTGTTTGAATATACTGTATATCTAAAGAGATTACCAAGAAACATGTTTTGGATGTTGGTTAAAAGATGAGAACAAAAAGTTATAAAGCCTTGAGCAACATTATAAGAAAAAGGGATCACAAATAAATAGACACAGTATCGTTGATGCAAACCACCAGAAGCTAGGCCAATCTAAAATATCTAACTTTAGCCGCAGCACCAGTAGTATCACACCTGCAGTTACTGTCCAACCTGTGTCACCTACAGGCCTTTTGACTTATAGCACTAATTACATTAATGATAACATTAATGATGGCACCTTTCTATTCAAGTGCCCCAGTAAGCCGTGACAGTGAGCCACCATGCACAACACCAGGACTTTGAAACTGACGCAACTAAGTGGAATTCAGACATCATTCATTATGTTATTTGTGCTTTTCCAACTGTGACAAGTCAAGATGTCTTCCGCGGAAAAGGTCTGTTGGCAAGAAAAGTAACAGCAGCAGAAATTTATAGCTGCAGATGTAGAAATACAGATGTACGCCACGTACATCTGTATTTACGTAAGGAAAGTAATAGTTCCTGCAATTTTCACACTTGTGCCACCTGCAGGCAGTGTGTGTTAAGGTGTGCTCGTGTGTTATTTGAGATAATTTGCATGCTGGATGTTTTGTGCAGTCTGTGTTCATTCGTCCCTTTTTACAGCCAATTTACTGGCTGTACATACATTAGCTGTAGCTAGCTAGCAGTGTACACACCAACTGTGTGTGTGTGTGTGCTTGTGTGTGTGTGCGCGTGTGTGTGTACACCCCAGACTCTGACTAATCTCAAAACTCACCCTGAACTCGTTCTTTCTGTTATTTCCCTCCAGTTTCTCTTCCTCTTTCTTTTGTCTCTGTGTGTTTATGAAATAGATTTATGAAGCGCAGACATGAGCACACAAAGCTGCGGAATATTTTCAAATCACACAGACGTGCCTTAGCCTCAATTCAGCCTCAACCACTTGGAGCAAATTTGCGTCTGTTAGTGCCCACTTATGTCTTTCCCTTGACCGTGTATGCAAAGTCTCCACGTCTAAGATTTTTCTTTTGCTCAAACACACATTTACGACAGCAGTTTCTTTGTGTGTTTGCTTTTTTCTATATTACATTTGTTTATATATATATATATACAGTATATATATTGTTATTTAATGAAATTGTTTACAACATAAAATGCTGACCTCCTACAACAGATCAGGTGTCTGTGTTTTCTTGAGATTTGGCTCAGACAGGTGTTGTTTTGCTTGACATCAGACAGTTAAACTAATACGTACCAGGTCGTCTAAACTTCACCCGGTTTTATATTCGTAACACTACCACGAACCCTAAAGCTACACTACAGAGGCATCACAATGCCATCAAAGTCACCAATGGTATGATGTTACAGTGTCAGTGACACCTTGACACTCACATGGAAAATGATGATTTCAAAAACATCAAACTTTTCTCTTTATTTCAGACTAAAATAGGTGGTTTTATGACAACATTTATGTATTTCAAAATCCTTTACTCTCTTTCTGTTTTTTCAAATACTTCTCTATAAATTCTGTAGAAATAGCACTTTGGTTAGTTTAACAGCTTCACACACTGCTGCTTGTCATTGGGGTCTTAATAGGTTGTGCCTGTTGGTCTGTCAGTGAAAGAAATGTCCAAACTAAGATGAAACAGATTATTATAACATGTTAGTCCACTTCTCATTGGCTCACCAGTTGCTGAGATACAAACAGCCCACAGGGCAGGCAACAGCACTTCATTCAAGTTGAGCGTGAACACTAGTGCTCTTTGATTTAGACGGGGTCGCGGAAGGTGAAGCGGAGGATGGGGAAGAGGTAGATTTTTATCCTCTATTCTATTCAGTGCAAGTAGAGAGATATCAGTGACTTGAAAGAGAAGGAGCCAGCATTGAAACTCATCATAAATCTGTTTTGTGGATTAGTCTTGATGATATTCCATCAGTTGTGGTTTCTGGAACCCAGCCATCTCAATAAGTAAGCAGCAGAAAAAAGGGCTGTTTTCCCAGATCTGCATTGTCCTCGGATGAACCTGGAACCGGTGCCAAGAATCCAGCAAAGTTTATTGGAAGTAAAAGTAAGCAGGTTAGAATACATCTCTGTTTTTTAACCGCAACAACAAAAGAGTAATTCCTCGAAGCAAATTTAGGCACAGCAGGTGAGCCTTTTTTATTCTTTTCGTCAAAACACTTCTGTTTTCTTGCTGTGAGAAAGTAAAGAAGGTTCAGATAATAGTGTTAATGGGTGCAAGAAAGGAGGGGTAAGGATGGAGGAGAGAAACTGCCTCAAAGTGAAAGAACTGAAGGACAAAAAGACGGCAGATATGTGACAATGTCCACCAAAAAAAGAGTGCCAGAATGAGGAATGATGAGTCAGCTGTTGAACTCATTACAGCTACAACAGTCATCCTTTTGCCTCCCATAAAGAAGCAGTCTGTCATCACCTGTGTTGGCTTGTTACTCAAATAAATGAATTTATTACTCTTTTCAAAGGTAATATTGTTGCTTTACTTATTACTCCCTGCCAACAGTAATTTGTATATGCTACCCTTTATATTACTTTTCCGTTACACCCCACAAAATTGGTTATTCCTCAAAATTCAGACTTTGCATGTGTGCCTCTGTGTGCGTGTCAGGGTAATCGCCAGTAAGCACAGCTAAGTCTTCAAGCTACCAGTCTTTTTTTCTGCAGCCTGTGAATCCATAAAAGTTACAGCCTACATGAAAAGCTTCAGAGGAAGTCACACGCTTCATGTCCCACATGCTTTATTCGCTAAGTCTGTTTGTGTTGCTCTTTTTCGCATTTCACTTTTATCAGTACACCGACTTTTCCAACGCAGCGGGCATTTCAAATTGAGAATGTGCTTAAAAATTGGTGGATGGAAACGCAATAAGTAGATAGAGAACTTCATTAATCCCAAAAGAAAAATTGCAGTGTTACAGCAGCAAATCACATAAAACACACAAACAAAGAGGAAGGAATAAAAAAGCTAAATAACATGAAATAACGAATAGATGTTTCTTTAAATATGAGAATAAAGCCTAAAAGTAGGACCATAATCTAAGTAAGTTAGTTTGACCATTGTTAACAAAAACATACATCCTTCTTTCAGATTATATGATTACTAGTATATATGGCATCATGGGAAATATATTAGTTCAGCATTTGGGGCTCAACTTGTAAATTTTAAATATGCTGATAAACTGAAACAAAGCTTTGATGTAGATATCAACTTACCGTTGGACTCCCCGTTGTCTGAGTCATCAGGACGACTGTGAGCTGCAGACAAACGCCAACTCCCCTCCATGTCTGGTTTACGGCCACCCGGCAGTCAAATATGACATGGATTTACTGTAACAGGAGATTAGTGCTTAACCAATATACCATGTGCTCACTAGACCTGGAATGCTTTTGTTGAATAACCACACCAGACCAGTGAATGGCATTTAGCCAGTAGTGGCTAATATGTGTGGCCAGATGTTGAATCCCTGTGGAGCACAGAGACAGACACTGAACAAAACACCCTCCAGTACACAAGACCCGACACTGACTCATCAGCATTAATCTCTGTGTGGACATGTATGTGATGAGGATATTAGTGCTAGTGAAGTGTAAAGTGATTCAATTTGGTTTTTGACGCTGCTGATTCAATTTAAGAGCTATTATCTTGAGATTTTCTTGCACGATTTATTTTTAGAAACCAATAGGCCTATTTGGCTCAGTAACCAATACTATTAGACAAACGTGCAATTGAAACTATCATTATTCTCTCTCAAGGTGAAAAGTATACATCAGAATTATTTTTTTAACTTTATTCTAAAATGAGAGACCAAAGATAATGTTTTGGTTTACTAAACTAACTAAATATTATGAAAGTATATCAAACACTGAAAGACCACTGAATTTCATCTATACTGGATACTAAAAAAAACCCACAGATGAAATTACTTCACACATTTAAAAACATTTTTTTAATGATCTTTGCCTGAACAATGCTGACGGCACATTTCGCTCTCAGCAGTGGTCGCTGTAATATTAATATTACTCGCAGTGGCAGTTTTGATTCAATTTGAATTATTACTATTAAAAGCGTTTAAATTGAATTATTTCTGAAGCCAAGATAATTCAATTTGATTCCTTCTTTTAGTATTGACGTAATAACTGAATTATCACACCTGTCAGAAGCCCTTAAAAAGATTTTTGTAATGTTTTTTTCCCCCAACTATCTTGTCACAATACATAAAGTACACACTGTACATGATACATTACAGATGGCAGTTACTGACAAAGAGTTTTAATGACTGCGAGTGTGTGAAATATGAGTTTATGTCATGATGTGTAATCTTGGTTTTGGTTTCCTGTTTTATGTTGTAGTCTTGTCTCTTGTTTCCTGTGTGTTCCTGCTCTTGTGTCGTTACCCTTGATTGTCTTCACCTGTTCCCCATTGCTCACCTGCCCCTGGTTACCTCGTTAGTCTTGTCATTATTTATACTGGTCCCTGTCTTTTGTGGGTTCATTGTCTGGTGTAGTTTGTCGTGTCATGTGTTGGGAAGTATTTTGAGTTTCTTGTGCGTTCTTGTTCCTGATTTGGACGTTTTCCTGTACCTGGATTACCTGCCTACCTGCATCGACAAGTAAGCATTCAAATATATCTTCAAGAACTCCCGGCTCCTGTGATAGTTTATTGTGAGAGTTTCATTTCTAGATGACCTGCTTTGCACACACTTAAATTGGGCTTTGCGGAAGATAATTCAGTGCTGTTCAGAAAAGTGACAAAATGACTTTTTTTTTGACTACTTTAAGTTCTTGGACAACCAGCATTTTGCAGGAAAACCAGATTACTAGAGCACAGGTTGATAAAGTTTATGCTGGAATGTTTTCTGGAGCATGAAGTATGCAGAGATGACAACTCTTAAAGATGTCCCTAAAGCAGAGGATTTTGACATGACTCGGATCAAATATTACCATTGGTGTAATGTCTAAGGAGGAGCAGCTGCCTGTATCTGCGATAGACACATTCAAGCCTAAACTCCTGAAACATTCTGAGCCAAATAAAAGTAACTCCACAGTGGAGACCTGGAAAAAACCTGAGGACACAATTATACCCTGCTCTCAGACCTCTTTCTAGCCCACCTCAGTTTGAAATTTGTTCAGACTTCAATTACAACAAGTCTTTCATAAGTGCAGCATTTTGATTGGACCCGGCTGGACCTGAGACAGGGACGTAACATTAGCAACAGATAATCACTTGTTTCTGTTATTGTTAATGTCTAGTCTTTCTCTAGTCTGTCTTGCTTTAAGACAGCTACTGTACATACTGCCCAGTATGACTGTGTTCTGATCTGCTGTTTGCTTAGACTCCCTGTTGTTGAAACTCGCATACACCAGCTGAAGTGTGCAACGGACTTGATGTGTGAAAGATTTCCTTTACTGTGCAATATTGCGGTCTGTGAGAAGAAGCCCTTAGCCCCTTTCTTAGCTTTTCCTCTGGAAACTAGTTGGTAGCCTTGTTACACACGTAGCTTGTGAAGTTGTGTTTATTTCTGTGGGTGGATTCTCACCAGTGTTTTTGTATGTTCCTTTGGCTCCCTGGTGAGAGCAGCTTTCTAAAGTGTCTTCAAAAGTGACTGGCAGTTTCCTTGAATAAGGCTCCCTGTAAGATTTCTCAAAGTGTGTGTTTGTTTTTTTCTGAAGTGTTTCCTGAAAGATGTGGTGAGAGTGTGGACTAACTGCAGGGTGTGTGCATGTATAAAAGGTGATGGAGGTAGTCATCGCTGTCTCTATCGGAAAATGAAACGGAGTGAGTGTAATTGCAGCTTCTATCATGTTGCCGTGTGACTATACTACCAATAAAATCTCCAGTTGAATCTTTAGAAACTTGGTGTTGGTGTTGACAGGCTGAATTCATTGGACCTGGCCGTTATTGTCTAAGTATCTGTCTTCAGCAGGTGTACAACAGGTGCGATATTACAGCTTTCATTGGTTATCTTCACTATGTCTGCCTAATTTTGTCATTTGTGTGGCTCGTGTGTTTCTTCCTTCTCTCAACAAATAAGAGGCCAACCATCTGCTCGCTGTGAATTTCCCTGCAATAACTTGATAAGGTGCAGCAAATTGGAAAAGCTTGTGCTCCAGACCTCATCACTCCAGGTCCTGTCTCAATTGTGGAGTCTGAGGCACTGGTTTGAGCTCAGAGTTAGCCAATGTGTGATTTTTGTAGTTGCTATGTTTTGTCTATCAGACAACTTTACAGCAATAAACACTGATTTGACTGAGGGTTTTGAAATGCCAGTAGTCACTTCACCCTGGTTTGTTAGAAGTAAACATGATCTGTAGGGAATTTGAATATTTTCTACAGGGAACACCATCAGAGCCATCCTCACTCTTTCCTGCTCACATTGAATTCCCATCAGTAAAACGTATTGCAGCCTTAAAAATGGGTAAACTGCATTTAGCAAATAGAAATGTTTACCTTCGCATGAAACTGACCACCTCATTTAGGTCTAGTGGCAGAAACCAGAACAGTCAATACTTCATGGAATAAACCATGCAAACTGGTGTTGCAGTAATAAGGCTGCACAGATATCTCGCGGCCCTGTTCTGAGGTGTTGAACAGATTCAACAACATGCAGGTTAAAATAAAGTATGTTGTGACAAAAGGATATTTAAACTTACAGTGGCACTGGGCAAAAGGTCAGGGGGTGCAGGTACAACTTTGTTTTTGGACTGCCCTCTTTTAAACAACCTCTCTTCTTCTCAAAATACTTTCTTACAAACTAAAAACACCTCACAAGAAACCAACAGTGTTTTCAACATCCTTTAAAGTTTTATGAGCATTCGGACATCAGCCAGGACAAGTGTTTGAGTGCTATATGAGCCCTGGTGTCCATTCACCCTGACAGACAGGAAGGTGTGTGTGTGAGCTTGTGTTTTGAGGGTCTCTTTTTATGCAAAGTTACATTTGTTGACACAGTAGAGCACCTGAGTAGGAGGATTAGGGCCACATAAAAAAAAAAAAAAAAAAAAACAGTGCTAAGATTATTTTTAAATCTGAGAACTTGTATGGTTCACAAATTTTCTCATCTCCAAATTCTGACTTTAATTTCTGAAATATGACTAACTCAGTAGTGTGACAATTTCTGGAAAGAGTGACTTTTCTCCCCTAAAAGCAGAATTTCTCAGAATTTACTTGTTTTTTTTCCCAAAGATTTCAGATATCTGACTTCATCAGAATTTATCATTTTCACAGATTCCTGCCTTTATTTTATCAGAAATAACTTTCTCAGAAATTTTCTCAAAATGTGACTGATTTATCACATAATTATAAGACGGACAAATGTGTTTTAAAACATCTGAGGAGTTTAAACATGCGAGTGTAACATGACTGATATCTCTGGGCTAACACTGGTCCATATGGACTGATGGACATTGCATGTGTTGGTGACTAGATCAGTTTGTAGTAGCTATACAGGCCAGTCCTTTAAGTGGAGTAGCTCAGCATCTGCTGAAATGTCCTGCAGCAAAACAGTCTTTGTCGTTGCAGTAGAGAAGTATGCAGCAGCACCAGCTTTAGGCTGTTCTCACACATGATATGCTAAAACATCTAAACGACTTAACTGATCACACATCATGAGCATTTGGATCCAAACGTTAATTTTAGCCCTCTGATGATAAAACAATCAAACAAGCAACTCTCTCCAAATAACGCACTGCTGTGCTGCTCCGTTTCCTGCACCCTTGGCTTTTGGCTGTGACTCAAAGCTGTGGAGTTGACAGAAGGTAATCCCCACCATGTGAGGCCTCGGCCCCAGTTTGGAGGCGGGGTGTGATTCATTCAAATCTGCCGGTGCTATAAAAAGAGGGGAAGTTGCAAGTAACCCAACTTCAACCCACAAGATCGTGGCACAGCACAAGACCATTCGGGTTGTTATTCTAAGTGATAATGAATACTATTAAAGCTATTAAAAACGCAATTGTCTGTCTCGCCTTGCTCCCCCGTTTTCTGATGGCAGCAGTCATGTTTTGGCTGCTTGACTTTTTATGCATAAGGAAAAGGGTTTTCTTCAGGATGAAAGAGCAGGAGGGCGATGCAATCGATCCTCCTCTGTGCATATCGGACTCAAATCGTCTCTTCAGCCTGGAATCCCTCAAGGCAGTGTGGCACGGCCATAAACTGGACTTTCTGAAAGCAGCGCATCTCGGACACGGAGCGCCCAACACCGAAGTTGTTCAGCTGGAGGATCAGCGGCGCAGCCGCATCCTCGATTACGCCAAGGACAAGAGACCGCTCATTCTCAACTTTGGCAGCTGCACCTGACCACCGTTCATGGCGCGTCTGAAGGCTTTCCAGGGAGTCGTGCAGCATAACGCAGATATAGCAGACTCTGTAGTTGTGTATATCGAGGAAGCACACCCCTCCGACGGCTGGATGAGCACTGACGCGCCCTATCAGATCCCCAAACACCGGTGTCTGGAGGACAGGCTGAGCGCTGCGCAGCTGATGCACCTGGAGGTGCCCGGCTGTCTGGTGGTGGTCGACAGCATGGAAAACTCCTCCAACGCTGCGTACGGAGCCTATTTCGACAGACTTTATATACTGCAGGAAGGAAAGATAGTTTACCAGGGGGGCAGAGGACCGGAGGGGTATCGGATCACAGAGCTCAGAGACTGGTTGGATCGATACAGAGACGGGCTGGAAAAATCCAGTAATCTAGTTATTAATGTGTAGATTAATTCTCATCGTTTTTAGAGCTGCTATGACGAAAACGAATGCTGCAGAAGTTTCAGTATTATAACTCCAAGTAGATAGATTTTCCCCGTCAGTAATGGTTTAAGTGTATTTATTTTTTTATATGGTTGGATCAAAGTAATTTGTTCATCAATGTAGGATGTACTACAGTAGGCTCCTTCATGTCACATTGGACATCCATACATCCTGTTAGGATCCACCCACAAAAGGTTAGTTTGGCTGGACCTTGTTTTCTTGTGAACAAAAGTAATTGTGTGTAAAAAGTTCTATTTTTATTTCTTCTCCTCGTGTAAATACGCCTTTAATGACTCAGTCAGGATCTTGAGATGTGCATCACTGTGCTCCTCAGTATTTTTGTGACGTTCGGTTTTTAAACGGGCTGAATCCAGAGGACCGATACTGATGTTTTTCATACTGGAGATCATGGTGAAGGTGCTGCGCTCTGCCCTGCATGGCACAACAGTTTTTGTAAATATTGTTCCGTTTTATGGATATATTTTTTCATACAATAAAATGCTTTGATCTACTCCTGCTTTATCTGCCTAAATCGTGCAAGTTGCATTATTGTTGTTTGCATGCAAGGTGGGAAGCTGCTGTGTTTCTCTTTTTGCAATAACGGAATGCTGTGCATAGATTTGACAGTAATTTGGTCTCAAAGTAAGAAGACAAAAGGATGAATGTTCAATTTCCTGCACAATAAAGCACAACAGGCCTCTCAGGTATTCCTCTAGAAAACTCCTTTCGCATCCCCTGAAATTGGTGTGCAGAAAATATGAAATCACTAAAAAAAAAAAAAAAAAGGATCAAACAGAAAAAGCCTTTAAAAACATTCTTCCTGATTCATAATTAAAACTAACTCATTCTTGACGTGAACTATTTTTTTTTTTTTTTTTTTTTTTAAATACCTGAGCCTGTAGTCATTTTCACACAGTAAATGCTCAAGTTATTTCTAAAATCAACTATGTCCCGCAAATACATTTCATCTCTGCAAGCAGGACGAAAGCTCTCATGTGTAATTAGTGGTCAAGCGCTTCTAAAACTGTATAGATGGTGATTGTGGGTGCTTGGTTAATACTGAGGCGAAAAAGCTGTTTTGTTCTCCACAGCTCCTTCCTAAGCCTTTGACCTGTCACAATTAAATGAGGATAATCACACTTGATCCTATTATGTTGAGAGATATATATCCACCTAAGGGTCTAAACACACAAATGTTTTCAGAGCTTAGCACACCGATCCCAAAGCAGAAAAACGGGAGTGAAGGCATTTGACTATGTGCAGAATCCCCCTGGGTGATGCACTTACATACTGAAATATCTCTCTGCATTGATTTAATGCTGAATTATTACTCCCTTCAGCATGAACACGCGCTAAATACCATGAAAATCACCATGTTGGTAAACATCATTTTAGTTTTCCTGGAGAAGGATTTCATTCAGCTTTGTTGTGCGCCATCTGAAACTGCATGAAAATCCCTTCAGAGGCTTCAGATACGAGTCACGATGAAATGAAGACAACGGGCCTATGCCTCGGACATGGATGGCTCAGGAAACCAGATCATAATGTTGACACAACCTGTATGTGGAGCAACATCTTGTCAAATGCTTTGGTTCCCCGTGTCTCCAGCATTCACAGTGCCATTATTCATAGTCCACTTTGGAATATAAAGCAGCTACCTCCAGCAAGAAGGCAAAGTCACAACTTGGACATAAATCACTGCAGACACAACACAACAGGCTTTTAGAAACTCAAATGTAGTAACCACACAAGGATGCTCATTGTTGTTAAAGTGGGTAATGAATCAGAAACGGTGCTTATGAATCACAGCTTTGAAACAGCTTAGTCAGCTCATCTGCTATAAATATCACTTGATGTTTGAAATTAGTGGTTGTGTTAAAGTTGACTGAAATGAGAGAACACTTTTGTTGCAGGTCAAGAAAACAGGATCTCTGTTTCTCTTCAGACCTGAGACACGGCAGCAAAATCCCGTCCTTTCAGTTTTCAGTCCCTGGCCGTCACCATCAGCACTCTGTGTTTGTGTGGTCATAGTTAGAAATCTCAGCTTCTGCAGCCAATTCACATGCTCACTCCACATTAGTCCTTGACACATTATGCCCGCATATGGGGAGATATGTTGTTGAACAACAGAGCAGCATAAAATTTCAACTTTGGCAGCTTGGAGCTCCAGTATCTGCGCCCTAAAGCAGTGGTTCCCAACCTGGGTGTTGGGACCTCGTAAGGGGTCACAAGACTAATGCGGACCCAAATTAATTGATTAGTCAATCTACAGATTATTACTCATGATTTACTTAATTTTGATAATCAATTAGTAAAGCAATTTTAAAGCAAAAATACCAGACATTTGTTGGTTGTAGTTTGTCCAATATGAGGTTTTGCAGCTTTTGTCTCTATAAATGATTGTAAATATCTTTTGATTTTGGAATGTTGGTCAAACAAAACCAGCAATATGAAGATGTCACATTGCAAAATTGTGACAAGCATTTTCACTATTTTCTGACTATTTCTGTTATACTGTTCACCTAAAAGATAATCAATAGAGTGACAGTTGCAGCCCTACATGAGTCGGTAAAGGAAAGCAGAAAGAAATGATGACGCACAAAATTCTATTGGGGGGTTTTTTTTTTTTGTTTTTTTTCCAGATGTTTGTCTAATCTTTGCTTTTTTTCTTCTAAATTAATAACTTCACTTCTTCTGGCCTCTAAATATTGCAATAAAACGGAGAGAAAAAATCACCTTAGTTGAACTGAATATAGACGATATGTCACAAGTGGACATTACTTTAAGAGGTCACAAGCCATTACGGTTTGAAGCGCCATTTATATAAAAAAAAAAAAAGTGTCTGGTTTGACTGCAGGGGTTTTACAGTGACCTTGCTTTGCTCATCTGGAACACATTTAACACACAAACGTACAGTATTTATGTGGAGCTGACAGATGGGGGGTACGTGCCTAAATGAAATATAACTTGCAGTGTCTCCAGTGTACACCCCTTAACGGAAACCCCTATTGGAATCTGGATCCTTTCCATGTGCGATTTTCCTTAGACGTTGAGTTTCATCTGCCAGTGGAGAGGCGGACGGGAACAAAGGGTTAAGGGTCTCAGCCTGGGAGGGGGGTATATTTAACTTTTGCTGCTCTGTTTTGTTTTATGACTTGGAGGGAGCAGAACTGGTCTGCTGAGGTGGGGTTTGTTTTTTTTTTT
>LKNJ01000545.1:34854-152952 GCA_002120245.1 Maccullochella peelii
TTTTTTTTTTTTTTTTTGTTTTTGTTTTTGTTTTTTTTTTCTCCAGGAGTACAGACACTATTAGAGAACTGTTAAGTGCTGCTATGCATGAAAGTTTATTCGGCAACTTTCATCAGAGCCTTGGTTACAGCATTGTCACAAGTATTGACTGAATTAGCCACGGTAAGAGGCGTTTAGTGCCACGTTGCAGCATCAAGAAAAGATTGTAATCCATATGCAATCCAAACCCATTAATGTTTAAACTCCTGCTACTTATATAACTGCTACCAGATATTCAGATCTACTGGACTGTTAGTTTTTTTTTTAAGGCAAGCTTTTGTAGGTCAGGGACACGCAGTAACACAGCAGGAGTCTCCGAGACATTTTCCAATAAAGTTCAGTCTGGAGTGAGAAATGGTCAGATATAGTGCAGAAAAAATAACAGATTGTCACTTAAACGGTGAACTGAAATAGTGCAGCGACAAAGTGGAAAATGATCTGTTATGTGGGACAGGCAGCACTCATCCTTGACTCCTGTAATGGTCTTTATTGTTGCTGAGAGGAAGACCAGTGAAATGGAAACCAGGAAACATTAGCTGTTTTCAGGTTGTTACAATGGTATAGTGTTGTTTTTGGTGTAAAATGATACAGAATAGAGATTTTAAATACGACAATCCTGAAACCAGAGTTTTGTTCTGGTATTGTAGATATGTTATTGAATATTGCCGTATGTGTTAATTCCAAATAAGTGAAAACGGTCAATTACTCACAATTAACTTGTAAAAACAAAATGCACTGTCTCCAGTGCAGTGAAATGCATCAGTTCATGCGGAACCCCTGGCTACAGCCAGCCTTCGTCTGTCTCCCTTTAGATGGATGACACCTTGTGGTCGTACTCTAGACTACATGATTTTTTTTTTCACACATTTCCAAGAGTTGCGTCACCTCTCAAACTGTAAGACTGAAACACATTGGGCAAAATATAATTACTACTGCACGGCTCTCTACAGGTAGATGGGGAAAGCAAAACTGCTGACTGTCCTTATGCTGACTTCAAGAAATTCAAAATAGATGTATTTTATTAAGGCTTTACTGGTTTGACAGTCACCATTTAACATCTGTCCACACAGAAATCCTATATAATATATTATAATGGTTGTGCAGTGAACACCATTTCGATTCATTGGCCAAGCTGAAATTCATTTATTCTTTGATATAAAATGATTCTCACATAGACAATGTTTCTTTATAAACACATGAAAAATGTTTTTAAAAAAGTGTCAGTTTTTCTGAATAATGCTTCAAAGGCACATTTCTGACCCAAGATGGCAGCCAGAGGAATATTTAGATTTTAAAGCCCCCACATAGCCATTGTTAACCCACACAGGTGTCTTTTTTTTATTTATTTATTTTTATTTATTTTTTTTGCACCACAAGGTGGAGACAGACTGCTATCTGAAACTATCACACCATTAGGAACAGTGGAGGAGTGCTGACAGAGTCACTGTTATCCTTCAGTTGATAATCAGTCAGGTGCCCCCAGTGAGAAATGCATTAAGTGTCACAGAGCAGAAGAGCAGATGTTCCACTGATTTCAGATCCGGTAGGTGGTGGTGCATACAGAATGTGCATCGGTTGGATTTCACACTGTGAAACATCTGACGTATGGGACCTTGCCAAGAGCATCTGATCTTGTCTAAACCTGCTTGTTGTGTCAAGACAACAGCAGCTCAAACATGTAGACTCAATATAAATCTGGTGTCCTGAACGGGACAAAACAAACAATAAGATGGTGGTGGTTTTATATATTTATTAAAAGCAATGAACAGACAACAAAACATTATCTGGCCAAAGTACAACAGCAAATAATCCCAGACTGGAAAAAATACTGATGAGTACCGCACGGTCACAGTCACTGCCCCCCTATAGAAATGCCACATGTAACTCATTAAAATTTGACTAAACTGCACAATGTAATACACAAACATAATGTTATAACTCTGTTATGTTATAAGCACAAGATAACCACCCTATCAGACATGTGATAAACACAACCGACCACATACAACAGAATCTCCTTACAGGCTGAACGGGGGCTAAAGGGGATTTATCATTGTGAGGGGAATGGAAAAATTCTCCCACTCTAAAACCACGGTAATCCTCATATCAGCAGCTGATAAACGTGAATATTTTGCATGAAACATGTTTAACTGTGTAGGTATGTTTTTCTTGTATTCCATACATTCAGTATGCATGTAATCAATTTCCCCTCCATCAGAAGTGGGTGGCCATCTTGTGCACAATGACGAGACAAACCAATTACAGATGTCAGTCTGTTATTGGCGTCGGGGCTCAGATGCATAGCACATGACCTGTGAAATGCCAACACTGGCAGTAAGAAGCAGTGTTGGAAAATCTAACACAATCTCTGAGAAACTGCAAATGAGTTTGAGATTGATCAGCAGGTATAAAGATATTCATGGCATGGATACAAATAGATGATGATGAAAATAGAAAGTGGCGTTTCTTGAGGAACGGTGAAATAACCCTTGTCTATATAACAGATTGTACTTCTAACTTTAACACCAACAGCTGAAGTGATACATGTGCAGAGACAGAAAATGGGATGGTATTTGGGAAAAGAAATTACCTCCAGGTACGTACTGTACAGTTATACCTTTTTTACATGAAAATGATCAAGCTCTGTAGAGTTGACCTGCAGGATTTGAAAATACAGCTGTTTGGGTGGCATATAGTAATATTTAAGTACACATTTTAACTGCACATACCGTACAAACTCACAATATGTATTTTTGCATTAATTATGAAATGGCAAATTCACAGTATGCTGTATGGAGATGGTTAGGGCTGCAACTAAGACTGATTATTTTCTAGATTTTAAAAAGTCAGAAAATGGTGAAAATGCCCGTTAAAATATCCCATAGCCTAAGGTGATCTATTTCCATAGCTTGTTTTATTCAACCAACTGTTACTATCACACAAGACATCAAAGGCATCAAATCTTCACAAGCTGATAATATTGTGATGTATTGAAAAATGACTAAACTGATGAATCCTTTATCAAAATAGTAATCTTTGCAAATCAAGTCATGGTTATAAAATCTTTAGTACCATTTTATAACAAGTTAAAAATCAATGGTATGATTGCTTGGTTAAATTACAAATACTGAAATTAAAGTGGTCTAGGTTGCATGTGTTCGGCTACTTTTAAATAAACTTAATTTTTCCATTTATAATGTCAACCCCATTATTGTATTCAAATTAGCGTTAAACAAAGCAGATGAACCAGGGTTGTGAAGTCAAAAATGGCCTTAAGAAATACAACACAATGACATCTTTTTACCATCCATCAAGGGGCTATTTGGTAGAACTTATTTTATAATTTCATATATTTTTAATGGGTAGTTTTTCAACAGTACAATTAAAATTATATTTACAATCCATGGTCATGGTGGTTCACTTAGTCCAGTAGACTATATATTCCAGTGTAGTCCAGTATCTCTCACTTTAACACAACTGTACAACAGTCATAGTATTTCCTTTTGTGCTATTTTTAGACACTCATATTAAACTCCTTCCAGAGGGAGAGGGGAAGAGGGAGAGACGATTTAATCAGATGGAGGTGTAGTGTCTCCCAAAGCTGGTGAGTCTAATCTTCTCCGGCAGGATGATATTTACTGAGTGCTCCGGCTCTTCCTGGCTCGCACCGCCGGCCTCTCTCAGCAGGTGTTCCCTTTGCTGCCGAACAAGCTGGCTGTACTTGGCATTAGCCAGCCACGTCTCACAGCGGCCAAAAAACACAATGCCTGTAGTGCCCAGGATCACCAGGCAGGTGAGCAGGGCCAGCATGCCGAAGCAGATGAGCTGACCGTGGGTGACAAGGACGCCGGGGGAGTGGACTGTCTCCTTCAGGGTGATCTTGAGCAGGTCTCTCTCAGGCGGTCTGAGAAGCTTGTGGAAGGTGTGAGCAGGGATGGAGTAGTGCTGCGGTGTCAGCGCAAACACTCTGTGGTCCACAGGCCTGGCACCAACCGGCTTGGACCTGAACTTCGGCCTGTGCTGCAGGGAACATGTGGGACCTGTAAACCATTTCTGGCAAACACACCGGAAGGTTCCATCAGGTTGACCAACACACGTGCCCCTGTTGGCACAGGGCCTGCTGGCGCAGGGCGACAGGCTGGTGGTGTCATTACAAATGAAACCAGCAAAGCCGTGCGCACAGACACATGTGAAGGCTAGCCCATGGTTTGTACAGTTGCCACCGTTGAGGCATGGGTTAGGCTGGCAGCTGTCGATGGTGATCTCACAGAACTCTCCAGAAAATCCAGGGGGACATAAACAGGAAGAGTAAGCTGCGGAGCCATCGGCATCCGTACATGTGCCTCCGTTCTGACAAGGAGAGCTGGAGGATAGAGCAACACAATGGTTATATACAGCAGGGGAAATGAGGCTTGCTATCTAATGCACAGCTTTACTACAGCATATTTTATCCTGTGTCATTATAAAGCTACCATCAGTGAAGCGGACGTCAAATGGGTCCAGTCCTATTTTACAGTTAGATTTCATAAAGTGGAGGTTAATGTACGCTTTCTAGTCCTAAATCCATAATTTGCGAGGCCCCCCAGGAGAGTGTTCCATTTAAATAAAACAATTGTTGTATATTAATGAGTTAAATGATTCTCCCTGCTTGTGTGGCCTCCTTTTTAATGCAGATGGTGCTGCATTGATTAAGTCGCATTAAGATTCATAAACAGATCTGCCGCTGTCCAGAGACCATGTATCTCTAAGTTTGTTGATTTGAAATGTATTGTGTCCTTAATAGGCTGAGAATATGGAAATCTAAATACGGCATTTAAGAACTTATTGGAATATCTGAAAAATGATAGCTCATGAAAAATCGACGTTTTGGAGATGCATGATTTTCACAGGGCAGTGACAAAGTGTTGAGCTGCAGCATATTGCAACATTCCTCTCTGATAATAAACGTTCCTTTCATTTAGGGGGAAACTGAGGCCAATCTTCTTGGATGTCAAAATCAAACTAAGAAAATATCTTGTATATTTACTTATGGTAGGTCAGGTTGTTTTTAGATATCAGCTCTCGGGTGGCAATGGCACTGAAAGCATTTAATTTGTCAAGACTAAATTATTTCCCAGGAAAGTAGCCCAGCTAGATAGTGCAAATTTAATTTGTTTTTGTTGGTGCACAAGTTCAATTCCACTTTGACTATGGTGCCACACTCTGGTGCAGTAGTTCTCAAGACCACTTAAAATGAGCTTATTAGGGTTGTACCCAAATAACTTTCCCACACACGTGCATTGTAAAGACTGCAGTTCCTGCTTACTTAACCTACTTTTTTTTTTTTTTGTTATTTGATGAGAACGCTCTTACTGAGCCTATACACTGCTGCAGTCCTTGGAAACAGTGATCCAGGATCCTTAAAGCAACAGCAGACTGAGAGAGTTTTAGACTCTTGATAAAGCAATGGTTAAATGATCCATCTTAATTCTGCTTGGTATGTTTTTAACCTGTCTTGTAGATCTGCCATCTTATTATTTCTCCAATATAGACCACAATAAAAATAAGCTTTTAGCTTTAGTGTGTTTTTTAACCTTGATCATTTTAAATGTACAACAGGACTGGATGTTTGCAGTCTTGTATCGTACAGTATCTATCTGTACAATTCTGAAAAACAGGGCAATAATTTGATGTCATTGTTTATAGACTTCAGGCGAAATCATATTGTGATGATATGATCATATCACAAAATTCTGTTGTCACATTTAATGATTTCAAGCAAAATGTCATTTCCAAGCTAATTGTAATTAAAAAGTAATAGAATTAGTTATTAAGAGTCTTTTGTTTTACATATGTCAAGAATGTTTTCTGATATAATACGTAACAGTGCAACACAGTTCATTGCATTGAACATGAGTTTGATTATTTTACATGAAATTTTGCCATATTGTGATATATATCAGAATAACATAGGACTGCAACTTATTTTCATTCAATCATTAAATATTAAAATCTACATTAATTCATCACTCTTTTGGTCTATAAAATAGTAAAAAATGCCCATTAGGCTCAGGGTGATCAGATTCAACTCAGAACTCAAAAATATTCAGTTTACTATATCATATGACAAAGCAAAAATACCAAACGCTTTGTAGTTTCAGAAAGTCAGTTGTAAGGATTTGCTGCTTTTCTTTAAGTGTGACTTAATTAATCGATTCCATCAGTTGCTGATTCATTTTCTGACGATCAACTAGTCAATCCACTAATCGTTTCAGCTCTCTAGTAATATACTTGTTAATCTTCTGGTATTGATTTCATTTTGCCCAGCCTTAATGAAAAACAGTGTATAGCTCTATAACTGCAAATGAAAAATCTGTACCACTAACAAGATATAAAAGGAGTCTTAGCTTTGCCTCTGCAGTAATATCCCTGCATCCACATGTGCAGCAAATCTGATCAGTGCAGCCATGCTTCACAAACTAAATCCACTGATGCAAGTCAGAGTAAAAACAATCAATATCTCTAATAGTAGCTGGTGTAATTACACAAGTCCCTAACATTCTGTCCCTGCGAATTAGAAGAATAATAGCTCTGGCATACTTTTTAGACATCTCTGGTGTCTCATAGAGGAGATGATTAATGAAACATCATGCAGACCTTTTAATGGATATATATTCGCCTGGCATACAAGCGAAACTCCTCATCTCATTGTGAAATTTATAATAAGACTCAAATAATTCTTTTTTTGGAGAGGAGGAGGAGAGCTGTCAATTCACTGACACTGAGCTGTAGGCTATTGAATTTTAGGTATGTTCCTGCCAATAACAAGGCTGCCTGTCAGAGAACAAACATAATGGGGTTCAGAGTCTGGGATCTGTGTCAGCTAGCTGTGTCTCCAGAGAGGCTTTCATATTTATCTGATGGGCAGGAGGAGCAGTCATCCACAGATCAGCCCTGTCTTTAATCCAGAGCTCAAAGAAATGATCCACTGTTTTTGTTGTGGACGCTTGGTCAATCTTTAAAGGCAAAAATTCAATTTTTTTTTTTTTTTTTTTTTTTTTTTTAGAATTAATGCTCGTTTCAGTGGTCTGTACAAATGCTGTATTCAGAGATTCTGTCACACTTCAGCTGTGTGCCAATTCCAGTGAGATACTTTGAAGGATGCGACCCATGAAGGTGGACCTGAAGGCCTGGCTGAACCTGCGTCTCCCCAAACGAGTACAAAACTAATGATGCGTTCAGGTGTTCCTCATCAACTCATAAAATCAAATGTTTCCAGGAATTTGCCCTTAAATAGTGATAAATGTCAAGAGTAAACGTGGCTCACATTTAAACTTGCAGTTTCATGGGTACATATTTTGCAATATGAGCTTCAACCTTTCAATTTAACACAGAATGAAGAAATACCACACTACGTGCCTGGATAAAGGTAAAACAGTGTAGTGTACACCTTGCTACCACTGTTTGCATTCTTCAGTGCCTTTGTACAGTAATTGGTTCAGTTTATGTGATCTATTAATCAGTGACTGATTAACACCTGAGGGCAAATTCCTGGTAAATAGGTAATATGGTATTTCCCAATGATAAGGGAGACCAGGACTGTCTGAAAAGTTGTGTCCTCCAAATACCGGCAACAGAAGCCTGAATTTCTGGTCTCATACAAGAAGCGTTTGAAATGTGACAGCCTTGTTGAGCTCTTATGATGTATTCACTTTTGAAATGATGACTTCAAAGGATGCCCCTGAATTATGATGCAGCTTATGATGCTGCCCAGGTACACAGTGCCAGCTACTGCATAAAGGTGTCTGCTAGACACCAGTTTCTCACCAGGTGGCCAGAAACATGACTCCTGATGCTCCATAGCTGCTGGATGTGTAAATAAGCAACTGTTTTAATAGTTTGGCACATCATCATCTTATAAGTTGGTATGGCAATATTGTGTTCACAACTTGTTTCCGCTGCCCCAAAGTGGCCAAAAACAGGTTTGTTATTCCCCCTGCCCTGAGTCGGTGCACCTTTTGGTTCCAAGTTACGTCAGGTGCTTGGACCTGATTCAGGTATAGTTTGTTGTTGCTATTGTTCACCATCAACATCATGCTCTTCTTTGCCTTTATGCAGTGTCAGAGCTACACACCAGAAAAGTCAGTCCTCAGAGAAAAGTTGAATTTCCGACTATAGGAATAATGAACTGGAGCCCCGTTCAAGTGGAGTTTTCCTTCACAAAGTTGGAAACTTGCCAGTTCCCACATTTTAGCATGCTCGTGTTTGTGGGGGAATTGCATCAAACCAAAGCGTTTCAGAAATGTGCAAACACCCTCCCGCCTGTTGCAAGTCATAACAAACTGGCTATATTGTGTGCAATAAGGAAAAAAGAACATTCAGTATTTTCCCTGCTAACTGCCTACCATTTAGAAGTTACGTGTACACTAGCGTGTGAGGTGGTTTCGATTGGCTGCCCTGACAGACACTGCACAGTGTATTGATTATTGCTCCTAATTGTAAACAAATGGAGATAAGGCTGTAAAGCACTGGAGTATTCTTTTACTTAAAATAGAAACTCGAATAAAGAAGCTGGTACCCGTTTGTGAGACAAAGTCCTCTCTTCAGGTGGCAATTTTCACCCGCATAGCCATGGGGACAGATGCACAGGTATCCCCCCTCTCCTGTCTCTATGCAGGTGGCATTACCAGCACAAGGCCTGGATGAGCACAGGCGAGTATCTGTTAAGAAAAAAACAAAAAAAGCATGCTGTTTTTTTTTTTTTTTTCTCTCTCTCTCCCCTTTGTTTCCAGTATCTCACTCACACTTCCCACCACAGCATCTTGACACCAAGAACAAAACTGAGAACATAACCAGCCACGTCACACAGGCTCAAACAGAATAAGAGAAGTACTGTGTGCTCTGATAAGGAGGTCAAACTGAGCCGGAAGCTACAAAAATCTTTCTTCTTTTAATCTTCTCTCTTTGTTTCCTCTTTTGCTTGAGGGGCAGAAAGTAGTTTTTAATGCGATAATGTTCATTGTAGATACTATAGGAATTATTGCTTAAGTGCTCAATTTAAATGGGCGTGTCTGAAATGTAAATGTGACTTTTAGACCACTTTAACATTTAAATCTTCACAGCCACAGCACATTGCTTTTTTCAATTTTCATGAGTTCATATCCATGCAGGTGTTTATAATGAGCGTTTCTGCAGTTATTATGTGGCTTCAACCTTCATCATTGACTCTGTTTTTTCCATAATGATTTTTTTGCCTTAATCAGCTCTCTTCTACTCTAACTTTGCCCGTCTAAAAATACAGAAAACTATATTCTCCATGACATCAGCTTCATTCGGTGGCAACCTGTGTCCCTGAGGATCTGTGACTCACCCTAACCTCTGGTATATCAGGAAGTGTTAGGAGGCAGATAGAGATATGAGTGTCTGGGGAGCTTAATGAGACTCACCTTGGTCACACAGGCTGCCCACCCAGCCCTCCTCGCAGATACACTGCCATGCCTTCTCACATGTGCCGTGCAGACAGCCAGGAAAGGGCATACACTGGTCACAGTTCTCTCCTTGCCATCCTGGTTTGCACCTGGAAAAGGGAACAATCCTGAACTATTAATATACCCCCCACAGAGCTTTGCAGTCCTGCTCTTGCCCCCATAATGCCTGCATGACTTTTCTCTTAAAGTAAAAGTGAAATGAAAGGTTAAAGTCCTGTTCTATTATGCAGTAATTGGTTAAATTCCCTAAATAATAACAGTGATGGAATACAGTCATTTAGGATCAAGAGCTGATACAGTAGCATTTGCCAGGAAAACATTTCAAACTGGGCATGCTTTGTAACCAAAGGCTTTTGAGCTATCTGTTAGGATAACAATGCTTTTTACTGTTCAAACAAAGGGCTGATTTGGCAGTTGACTTAACACAATGCAAGCGCCAAACAGATCTAAAAAAAAAAAAAAACCCAGAAGGATCCAGTTGGCTGGATTGCGATTGCATTTCTCTGAGGGAGGAACATTTACAGCTCCAGCAATTTATGGAAATAATGTTGCAAAACCCCACAGGGTGTAGGCTATCATCTGCACAGGAATCGGAGGTCGTTTTAATAGCCTACCTGCACTTCCCTGGCTTCTCACAAAACCCATTTTCTGTGTTGCACCCTGCGCTGCATTCCCAGCCTTTGAGACAAGAAGAAAGGGACAGTAGCGTGTTTGCATTCAAAAACAACACATAAATCATTCAGAGCAATAAACTATTCATCCGTTATACTTTCTTTCCATGCAGAGAGTGAATCGCTTCAGAAAAGAGTTTGGTTTTCATGAACTGACTCAAATCTCTTTGTGTCTCTGTCCGCTGTCCCAGTGGACTGATGATCAAAAATCTCACCTTTGGCGATGCCTGTCGCGGCCAGAATTAAGACCACCGCTGTGAGATGCATCGTAATTTCAAGCAAGACCCCTCTTTTGTCCTGTAAAATATAAAGCGGGCTAAGTCGCAGGAAGAGCTCTCTCTGTCTCTGTGAAGAAGCGATGCTTTTCTATCTAAAAGAGAGCCTATATCACATTACTCAAAAGTTCATTTGACGAAAAGAAAACAAACCTTAAATGCAGAATTCAGCAAATACGGCAAATTTTGTATGGATATGGGGAATATTATATCGTAGGAGTTTAAGAATGTAATAAGGTTATCATAATGAAAATCACTCTCACTGCAAATCCAAACATTATTGTAGTAGTCGTTTATTCTGGAATATAATTTACGCACCTGAACCATATGCGTCTGCTCCCAAATGTGTCCATTACGCACAAGCAGAAAAGGAGAAAAGCCATTTCATTTCAAAATCAGCCACATTTTTCATGTTTTAATTGAACTTAATTAACTTAAATTCTTTTGTGGCATCCGGTAAATTGCCTTACCTATGTAGCACCGGCGCTTTGATTCCAAGTGTCTTCGGTCATATTTGATAGATCTGATTCCACTTTATTTTTATTTTTTTTATTTATTTTTTTAATATATCCAAGCGTCGTGCTATTGAAAGTGATACTACAGGTGTAGGCTACTAGTGGTCCGGCTGCTGGAGGAGGACGTGGAGGTTTTGACTGGACTGCTGCATCGTGCGGCGTCCCAGTGCAACACGCTCCTCCCACCTTTTAAGAGGGAGAATATTTGCTCACCAGTCTGACTCCCGGGAGAGAAGTGCTGTAGTTGTAGAGTTATAGAGTACATTAGGTGCCTGTATTTTATAAACGCATAAGTTAATGCCTTTGGAAAAGTGTTTTCAGGGAAATGAGAGGGTCTCTGCAGGCTATTAACACTCCAATAACGGCTTATTATCTTGTTTTTTTGTGCTCTTAAATTTTAACACAGTCCCATTAGGCTACACCTTCTGTTCATCTGAGTCTCTGCCATGAGTGGAGGAAGTATTCCGATCCTTTACTTAAGTAAAAGTAGCAATACTATAATTTAAAATAAAAGTCCTGCATTCAAAATCTAAAGTAAGTATAGAAATATGATCAGCTAAATGTATAATTAATCAGAAATAAATGGTCAAAAGACATCTGTATGAAGATGCGAAATGCACATGGGAGAAGCCTTGAAAGCAAACTTCTTCTATGTGCTTTTGGAGTGATATTGAATGACTTCCCTTACACAGCGCCTACCTGTCATACATAATAATGCCCTATTCTATTCTTAGTCAACCTATTGCTGTCCACAATCTCGCTTCATCCTTCCCAAGGGCAGTGAATGGTATTTTCCTTCCCACAAAGTATATGGCTAACAGTCTAAGGGCTGTAATGGAAATTTGTATTTACTCACAGTCTGGTATCAGATGCTTGCAGACAGCTGCATGAGCTGTACAAGTTTCTGGTCCTTCCTGCGCAGGGAGCTTATTAATAAATACCACAAAGACAGTTCTGTTTTGAGATTCTTGATTTTCAGATTGCCACCACAGGGCCTAATTATGAGTTTCACTAATCTCACGCATTATTAGATTGGCAATAAAAATTTTGAAAATGGTGACCAAGCAACCATCACAGGAAACCTACCACTATCTCTAAAATCTTCTTCACTGTTTATCTCTCTACATGTACAAGTATAAGATGCAACCTGTGTCTTGTGTTGGTCAAATAAAAAAACATGGTGAATGTGTTTCTTTGTTGGATGTATGATAAATGACAGCACAGATAAACCCCTCATAATTCCAAATATTATCAGATTTCTGGCTTTTCTCAAAGATTTTTTTACAAATATGTCATCTTGAGCAGACATTTCTGAATAAAACAGGTGTGTGAGTTTGCTGTCTAGACAGCGAGAGCACAAGGGATGCATACATGAATGCAAATAAGTGGCAGATCAAATTTTTTTTTTTTTTCTTCAGTTGAATGGGAAGTGAAGAGAGTACAGAGAATCCCCCTTTTCTTTTCGCACAGAATCAATCTGCATTTGCCAGAGAAAGGTAGAAACAAGGACACGCATATTATAAACAGACAAGCCACGAGCAGATGTGAGTGGAGGAGAAATGGATAAGTCTCCTCAGATTTGATATAATCTTTTGAGAGGTCTCCAGTCTCATATCCCCTGGTTCAATTTGGCTCGTGTGTTTCTTTTCAAACCTCCAGAGACGGAGCTCATAGCCCTGGCGTAACATTATAGCTACCAACCAGATCCACATCAGTCAGTCCTTTTTAACGAGGTTTGTATGTGCTTTACTAAAGTGAATGAGTCATCCATTGATTTATTTTCTTCTCAGCACTGATCTCATCTGGTATCTGATCTTTTATCTGCTCCAGTCCAGGGTGCTCCAGGTATAAATTGGACATCATGGATCTGAGGATATTAGAGTGTTTGTCTTGTTACTTTGTGTTAGTCATGACAGTTTGAGGTTAAATTTGGTTTCCACACAGAGAGAAACTGTACTGAATGCATGTGTTTATACATACTGGATATTTTGGTCTTGTGTCTTGGGTCTTGCTCTAATGTATTTTGTGTCCATTAGAGCTGAGATGATTAGTTAATTGATTAGTGGACTGACAGAAAATGAATTAAAAGTAAACCTTAACCAAAAAGACTAAGGCTGTATTCACTATTCTAGCAGTACATACTGATTTGGAGCATGTAGCTTATGCGTAGCGTATGCAGTATGCAACCAAAAGCAAAATCTGCAGTATACCAAAAATACCAAGCTGTCGTACTGTTTTGGAAAAAATCTCCAGTATGCATCAGACCAGTCTACCTCAACTACTATGTCCCACATGCTAATATGCTTACAATGACACTGCTAACATGCTGATGTTTAGCAGGTATAATGTTTACTATCTTCACCATCTTAGTTTAGCATGTTGACTTGCTTATGTTAGATAATTGGCACTAAACACCCGAGGCTTATGGGAAAACAACCTGTTGGGAGAAACTTGACCTGATGATGGAGCTTGAGGTTAAGGGATCACCAAAGTTGTTAAAATTAATCCTGAAGGGGACATGAATGTTTGCACAAAATGTCATGACAATACATCCAGTTGTTGATATTTCAGACTGAACCAAAGTGGTGGACTGACAGACCAGCATTACCATAGAGCCGTGCTGCTAGCATCTCTGACTGCAGCTTCTCAAATGTGAATATTTGCTGGTTCTCTTTGTCTTCTATGACAGTAAACTGAATATTTGTCGGACAAAACAAGCAATTTGAATATGTCAACTTGGGTTCTGGGAAATTGCCATGGGCATGTTTCACTATTTTCTGACATTTTATAGACCAAACAGTCAAATAATAAATCAAGCAAATAAACAAAAGATGAATCGATAATGAAAATAATCACAAGTTGCGGCTCTAGTGTCTGTGTGTGCATTTATGTGACAGGTAAAGTTTAAATCTCACTGCAGTCAGACCTCATTTCCAGTAATTATGCATCTGCAGGGAATAGGCATTTCACTCTGATCTCAATAATACATCAGTCTTATTACTAATCTCGGTGAAGGTTAGTCCCAGACTGAGCAGTTTCCCCTCTCCACACAGGTGAGGAAACATTACATGCCATAGAGGCACAGTTAGATCTGATTATTTCATTCCAAGTCCACTAGAGATGTGAAACAATTTCATCTGAATTCTCAACATGCAGATGCAAAATGTGGAAAAGTCTATTAGTGCACTCTGAAATCTGATTAAAGAAATCCCCATTCAGTCGACATACCAGCCATGCTGCGGGTTTTGATACAGATCACTTCATTCAAACTCTCAGGTGGCACGCGTTGGTTTGCAGGAAATTAATCTTGAGTATTGAATTCTAAACACAATTGGCTGCATAATAATGCGTGGTGTGGCTACCCAGTTCCTCCCTGTCTGGTGGCTTTCGGGCTGATCATTAGGACACATCATTAGGCAGGAGATCACGCCAGGTGGAGCTCAATAGGGCTCACTTACAGACATGATGCACAACAGTAAATCTGCCATTCCATACCACACATGTGCATATAAAGGACACAATTGCTTTATTTATATTGGTAAGAACTTGCTTTGGATCACAGCCCGCAAATTATGGTGTAAATAATTTGTAACTACAGGGTGCCAATGGAATACTTACTGGGTACAAGGGAAGAAGTATAGGGAATAAAGTAGCAATTAGTTGGGCCTAGAAATAAATTACACTGTAACAACTTTTTAAATTACCCAGAACATATTAAGTTACTACAGGATACAGACAGGGAACCAGTAGATTTATATGTCTGTACTGTATGTCTTAATAGCTATGTCATGAAAAGGAGTCAAAGTACACTTTTACTTAATAAATAAATCTTTATTGAAACTTGATGTAAATATGATAAATTGACTTTTATTGTGCACACACCTTAAAGGTGAATTATCTCGCCGCACTATTCTTTATACTGTATCCCAATAAAGTTTGAGTAAAAGCGAATGTATTCAGCTCCTTAATTATTTATGATGTGACAATATGACATGACAGATAAGCTCGTCTTCTTCTCTAACATCAGTTTTGACTGAGAGATGGATCCGACATTGGAATAACAAGACTACCTTACTGTTGCCCAGAATTTTATCATTTTGAAATCATACACATAACTATTTTATAGCTGCAGCTACAGAGGCACATCTTTCTTCCCAAGCTATGCCTAATGTTTTGTTTCCCAGCATCAATAATGTACAGCGTGTTTAAAAAGTTCTACATTTGAAAAAACTCTTAACAATGTAATTTCCCAAAGTAAATTCTTTTTTAAATATATACATTTTGTAAGTTAATGATACCATAACTAATTTCATTGCAATATTGGCACTGTTTTTCACCCTTTTTTCTCTCTTATTACCCACTAATGATATTACTGTCCCTTTTATTATTAAGAAGGTAATCATTAGTAAAAATAATTTTAAAAATTGTTGTAAATTATTTCTAAGTCCCTCTTAAATACAAAGTTGTTACCCTCTTATCCCCTAACATCTTCGTCACCTACTTATATTTGTCACGGTATACTGCAGGTACCCAGTAAATATATTTTATTGGTACCACGTATGTACTAAATAATTAAACTCTAATTTGGAGTAATCCAAGGCGTTACTGAACTTCTGTCTATATCATACCACTAATATGAGGATCATCCCCATCATTAGAAGAGCTAGGGATAAATTGTGCAAAATACCTGAAACTACTGTGCTGCTGAATCAGACAGTGAGAGCTTGTGGCGCCTCGTCACTTTCGGAGAGTCTTCTGTATTTGATGGACAGAGGCAATTTTTGGTCTCTTGGCACCAATTTTCATTGTCATGAAGATTTCATAAAGCCCCATGATTGCAGGACTGTGTCATTACAGCTGCTTCAGTCCTCCTGTCTCTGTGGGTAACAGGCAGACAGAGGGGGAGAGGAGATATGTGTGCAATATGTCAGCTAATTCTATTTCTTCACCTTCTCAACTTCCAAATACATGCAGTAATTAGTCACAAAGGAGGAACCTGTGTCTGCCTTTGGGGATGAGTGGCTTATTTAATTGCATGGCTAGGTGAAAGGTGAAAGATAAAATCGTGCTGTCACTTCCTCAGTGGTTTGGCGTTTCTGCAGTATGAGTCCTATTACATCAACTTCAACAGCTGGGATACCTTTGATTACCAGACTGGATACAGGAGACATTTTGTATCTCCTTAGGCTGACAAATGCTGCATTACTGATGAGTACAAAACACCTCAGCTCATGAAAGATGCTTTTAGTGCCAAACAACAATGACAGTATACACACCACAGGCCGGGTGCACATGGATAATAGATCACTGTCTCCATTGTCAGCATGCTGAGGAGAGAAAAAAATACTTTCTCTTTTTAGCCCGAGTGCTCCTGCAGAAATCTGGGATAGTGGCTGGAAACCGAGAGTATGTTTCTCTCTTTCAAATATACCAATTACATGGAAGGTGGAGTAGAGACGATCCGTCTCCTGCTGACTGGCGGCATACCATACATTTTCCTGGCTCTGTCCAGAGGGCTAACTGCTCTGTAGCATCGGCCTCCAGGGTGCTGGCAGAACTTCAAGTACCTTCAGCTCTGGCTGCTTTCATGCCTGTGCAAAATCTGCTCCAGAATATTCTTGAATAAGGAAAAGGTGAGGGGAATTTTAGAGGGCAAACTGTTAGCCTCGATATTAGCCTCGTTTCCAGTTCCTGCATGATTTAGCAATTTAAAAGTCTAATGACAACAAACTGATGTTGTTGATGGTATTGGCAAATTAGAAGACTCATCAGCTGTTTGAAGGCAATGAGTCATTTAATTGTTACATATCAATTGCAGGGTTCTTACAAGATGATTGTCATATGTCAGTTTCCTTGCCTACTGTCTTGTTGATGGTTATGCCCTGTAATCAATAACACACGCATGAACTGAACAGAGTAACCCATTTATTCCTGAATGTACTTCACTCCTGCAGAGATTTTTGTGCATGGCTCATACCACTGTTTTGCACTGGTGTTACATCAACTTCTGTGCAGAAAAGGGTATGATTAATGCTTTTTTAAAAGGAAAGGTTTTTTCCCTCTCTCAGAACAAACTGCTCCTCCAGCCACAAACTGGAAACCAAACTCTCTTCGATTTTCTGCTGCAACACTTCCCTTAATCTCCGGCCATTTAAATCCAAAAAGCACCCTCACACTTCAGATATGACCAACTGGTTCTCGGGCTTTTGAGTATCCTTTAAAATATTAAGGAAGTAAGTAAATAAGAGTGCTCCATTGATCGGTGGTGTGTCACTTAATATATTGTGTTGAATGTAGGAATTGCAGACAATACTGCTGTGTTTGGTAATAAATATTTAACCTCAATTAACCTCAGCCAGAATCTTGATCTCCAATATTGCCATAATGGTATTTTATTAGAGGAGGGACATTGATGGAATCATGTTTTAATCATGTTTAATGCAAAATAGCCATGTTAACACCCAGCATTACCACGTCGCAACAAATCCGTGCCCGGCCTTTGTGGCTGCACAAACAACAGCTTCCTGACGTATAAAAACCATAAATGCTAACGGTGATCTGCAGGAGGCAGGAACTAAATTATGATATTCGTGGAATTTGCCATCTGCTCAGAGGTGAGCCTGTGTGTAGAGATGTTAACTAAATTCATTAATGGAGATAGTGCCGTCGTTATCTCCATAGCAACTGTAGCCTCTCATTGTCAGAAAAGCACTAAGGTTGTGGGGGAAGCAGATGGACAAGACGGATAGTTTGCGAGAGAAAAGGAGAGTCAAAGAGAGAAACTGAGGCAGGAGGGAGAAGAAAGAGAATGAGTGAAAACGGCAAATGTAGAGGAATGACTTCACCTGATGCCACCTTCACCTGATGCCAGTTATTCCTCTCTTGTTACCATGGGAACAGGAGAGGGTGCTATCTTTTTGGGTGTGTGGCATCTTGCTAAGGGTTCGCATCATCAAGATGTAACAAATAGATCACCTTTTTACCCTGAAAGGAAAAAAAAGGTTGTGATATCCCAAAGTGACCCAGACACAGAGGGTTATCAAAGTGTAAAATCACACTAAATCAAATAAGACAGAAAACTGTTGCTGCACCACTCTGTATGGCTTCTGAGTAAAAAAATGAATGTGCTGAGTATTAGTCACAGCACAAATTGATGTCCTGTTAGCAGTGATTTAACGCTTCGCTGGCTCCAAGTTAAGAAAGTGATTCCCTGAACACGATTGTGCACAGAGAGTCGGCTTTACCTTTTCTATCACATTTGACTTTGCTGTTAATGGGCCCATCTGTCTGAGATCCTCACTGACGTAAGAAACTGTTACACGACATGTTTATTGAAGAACTGACTTCCCTTCTTGCAAAGCCAAATGGCTGAGTTTTGTCTTATGACTTGTTTTGTAATTTTTGGAGGGTTTTGCAAATGTGTGTGTGTGTGTGTGTGTGTGTGTGTGCATTTTCTATATTTCTGTGCTTACATTTCTGTGTACGGTCTGTACTGGAGTGCCCATGCCAAGGTGCATGAATGTTAAAGGGTTTGTCTGTTTAACTGGTCTCCAAGGCTTTTGCAGACCTATCCAGGAACCCAAGGCAAGAGAGCGAAATTGCACAGGCGCTGGTGAGAGCTGATAGCCAGGCACTGAAGTAAACAAATACCAGAACTGACAGACAGAATAGGTAAATAGCCCGCAACATTTGCTGACTGAATCTGCCTGCTATATATTGGTTTTCCCCAGGCACAGATTAAACACAACCCTTCACTGCAAACATCCTCTAATGCTACATTTTTTGATTTACGTCACTGATTGGTCGAGGTCAGTTCATCTGCTGGCGAATATATTAAAACGTTTAAAGCAATAACATCATTTTACCTCTGTCTATATACAACTGGCAGCCTTTTAGTTGTGGTTTTAGTTTATTAATGGGAAGCCTGTTCATGTGCCTTGGAGGTGCTCTGCTGCCGTTGTTGTGTCCATATGTTTGCCTCTGAATATAATAGAGATTAATGGTTTTGTTATGGCTCTCTGTTTGTTCTCCCCCAATCCTTCAACTTTCATCCATTACCAGCCTGCATGCCTCCTCTCCTTCACCACACATAAAGAGTATTAGAAGACACAGCAGAGTGGGAGGAAAGCAGACAGACAGAGAGGAAAGACCTGAGCTAACACAACAATACCAGGGAGCCTGCAATGATATTTAAAGCTCAGATCACTCATCCAACATGTTCAGCCCTTTTCCTGCATGACTCATCTCGAATAATCTGACACCTTCACACAGACTATAAATGAAATTATTGTTCATCCTGACAAAATCCATATGGCTGTTTAGCAATTCCTCTGGCGTTAGGAGCTATATTTAAAGCTACAATAATGTATCCATCCATCCATTCTCTATATCGCTTATCCTCGGAGGGTCACGGGGAGCCTATTCCAGCTGACATTGGGCGAGAGGCGGGGTACACCCTGGACTGGTCGCCAGTCAATCACAGGGCTGACACATAGAGAAGCCGGAGTACCCGGAGAGAACCCACGCGGACACGTCGAACTGAGAACCCTCTTTCTGTGAGGCAACAGTGCTAACCACTGCACCACCGTGCCACCCACAATAATGTATTGCAGCTTTTATTTCTCCTTGAAGAAAGAAATGTAATGCGCGTCCTGCCCTCCTCCCTGTCACCTGATAAAGTCCGAGGCCGAGCACCTGTCACTCATCCTGAAGAGCTAAACTTTTAAGCAGTATCCTCTTTGCTGAGACTGAGGTAACAGCATCCATAAAGTCACCTGCAGGTGTTGAAGAAGCAGGCAATAAATGTAGGCAATCTGGGATAAATTGTGCAATCTGGCCTATTGATGGCTTGTGATAGCTTGAAGATCGCCAGTTTTGTCTTTGAAGAACAGCTGAAAGCATCAAACTGAATTGGAAATTTTAAAAAAAATTGCAGTGCTCCTCAAGCAGGTGGGAATAACTGACAAAAATCAGGAAGACAAGAAAACATTTAGAAGAATAGCATCTTTAAATGGTTATTGTTTGACCAAACTGTACCCAAAATGAGGAGAGGAATAGTTGTGTTGTTATCAAAATGACTACAAAACGTCTCAGGAAACTTCATACTTCTACACACATTCACACAGCTTCCCTTTTAATGTCTCTTCAGTAAGCTATTTAAACCCTAACTGTCAGTGCCTAAAGGTGCAATCAGTAATCAGTAAAGTATTTTATCGGCTCTTTGCACAAATTGACCATAATTTATCAGCAGGAGTTCTCAAGTGTTGCTCATCAATGCCTGTCACTCCTCTCTTAACGTAGTGTCTTCGGAGATTTCCAGCTTTCTTAACAGGAAGAGCTGGGCAGGCTTTGTGGTTTAACTTTCTGCTGCCGGGATGCAGTCTTCATGCACAACATTCATACTGGCAACCTACATCTTTTTTCAGGGGCTGAAATACATTTTTGTACAGATTAAACAAACAAGATACAACATGTTAATTGTTGAGCTATAAGGATGCTGGTAGGCAGATTTCTTTTTTTTACCTTTGGACAGAGCCAGGGTAGTTCTCCTAACTGTAGCTACATCATTTAGGGTATCTGAGAGTGGTATCAACCTTACCTACTTCTTTAATAGTGAAGTTAATCTACATCCCAAAATTACTAGAAGAAAATGGCTAAAGCTAATAGCTAAACCCTGTACACTTGCCTTACGTAAGTGAACGTGAATAACCTTGAACGAGAGTCACAGTACTTTTGGAAAGGGAAAACAACACCGCCAACCCATTTTGCTACAACTAACTAACCAACAGCTAACACCTGCACAACCAACAATGACAAATGCGAAGGGCTGTTTTATATGATGGGAGGGGATTAGCTTGGTCGCCCCAAATCTCATTTGGTTGAAGGAAATGTATGTCTACACCCACAAGTGCAAGATGAGTCATGAAATATATTTTGTTGTTTTACAGAAGGTGAAAATGTTGTGATATAGATGTAAAAATTTGGAAAAAATGCATGTAGCAATAAATAGAAGAACAACATATCAAGAGTCTAACATCAAGTTAAAAAAACAGAAAAAATGTGATTTTCATTTCACTGGTCCCAGGTCCTTTAAAGTGCCCACTGTGCACTCTGCACTTTGTGATACTATACGTCTTATCTAATACTGGGAATTACTTGATACCGCTCTACTCTCTAAACATTGGAAAAATAAGCATTTTCTTAGGATGAAAAACGTTTCTCTTACTTACCCTAATTATCTATCTGAAAGACAACAAAAAAAACATTCTTCTTAAATTACACACACATTATTATTGTTGTTGTTAGATGAAAAAGGGTTCTCCGTGCATCTTCCTGCAGTATGCAGCTCAATCAGGTGCTTTTCAACCTACAGTCACACAGTCGTGTCGAGACGTTGGTCTGTTTGAAACTAAAGGCTGCAAGTCAATCAGTGCACAATCGTGAGTATTACTTTCAGTTCATTTTTAGCAACCCTGCAGTTAAACCAACCACACTGTAAAATATCAACACAATTCCACATTTACGTGTTGCTTGTGTGCCGTTTTCACCCCTCTTACAGTGACTCTGTTGAGCTGTCGTGGAGGAGGAATCAAGCAGAGGATAAAATATTCCTCTGCTTGTCTAATTGAATCGCACCCTTCAACAGAAACCTGTGGCTGCCAGCCCAAGGTTAATGTAGTGTTGATATTGCTTCTCTGCTCGTTCTCACTCACTATAGTCCCACTCTATGAATTATTCACATGCACAGTCACAGCTCAAAAGAGGCCAGTGCACGGGGAGATAAACTCAGCCTCTTAGATCAAGCTATATATGGTGCTTTTTCCTATCTTTAATCAAGAGCGTGGTCTTTCACTTTTACAGAATGATTTATTGATTTCATGTTTTTGTAATACTCTCCCCAAAACCCTGCTCTTGCACTCAAATAGCCCCTGCTTGCGCTTGGATTTGCTGTGCTACTGCTCAAACTGTATGCTTGCACTCACATACAGTATATTGTTGCTTGCGCAGATTTCCTGCGTTCCAGCTTCAGCCCTTCTCCTCGTACTCAGGCTGCTTCTGTGTGCTCATGAAACGTCTGCTCTCACATTTCTGCTCTGCTCTCGGATTTTTTGTGCAACAACCCTGTCAAAATTCCCCAACCAATAGAATGCCTGCTGTAGTGTTGACCAATTAAATGATCGCTGCCTCATTGCGGGCAAGCAACAATATATGTGAGTGCAAGCATACAGTTTGAGGAGAAGCAGAGCAAATCCAAGCGCAAGCAGGGGCTATTTGAGTGCGAGAGCAGGGTTTTGAGTATTACAAAACCTGAACATTAAATAAATGAATGATTAAAAAAAGCACCATATATATATATATATATATAAAAAAAAAACATTGTTTTAAAAAAGCACTTTCGCCTGTGGCATTTTTGCTTTTATTGGGGTGTCCACAAATCTACAACATTTTTGTGAATGAGATGATGTTCAGTTCAGACAGTTTTACACCAAAACTGCTCTGGTTCAATGACACTTAAAGATCGTAGTCATTGCCTTCCTGAAAAATTCCATCAATTTCTCCCTCGCACAGACTGGAACCAGATAATGAGAGTGTCAGTGCTCCTCCAACTGTAACTACTATGATGGACCTAATTTCCTGCTGTTTTCCCATCTCCCATGATGCAACAGGACAACCATTCTGTCAGCTGCTGAGCGAGGGTTATCATTTAAAAGAAAATGATACAAACAGCGCACCCCTGAATTAATTTTTCACCTTTTACGGAGGATACTTGGTGTGAAAAAGAATAAATTGTTAAACTGAAAATAAAAATTGCAATGAAGTCAACATCTTAGTGTTCCAGAAGTTTATTCAAGTTTAGAAGATAGTGTCTTTCTTTGGGGAAAAAATGTAACTAGGCCTTGAAAAGAAATTGCAGATCCACTGTGAGAACTTGAAAGGAACCGACAGAGAAAGAGACAGATATGCATAATAGCATAAAAGGTACAATAGCATAAAAGTACATAAAAGGTACAGTTTGACCTTGCTCGACTTCTTTTTGGTTGACTGCTGTCTCTCTTGTTTTCTTTCACTAACAATTTCTTTTACCTCTGCTGAAAAGGGAGGAAGTGAAAGAGGACCAAAAATGGACTTGATGAATAGATGGAAGCTCAAAAGGTAGTGAGAAGGTACATGATGAAGTGGTTGGTCCACTTCATCATGAGTGCAGTACCACCGCAGATGTAAGTGATGTTGATGAAAAAATGAGAATGATGAAAAGAAGGAGAAGAATGGGAGAGAGGCAGCAGAGAGGACACAGAGAGGCTGCTGTGACTATAAGGCTTGCTTAGTGGAGTGTGGTCAGATCCAATGAATTGCAGCAACAAAAAAAATCCACAATCAGGGGCAACAGCGCAAATGGAAAAACTCACTTCCAGTATGGCCATAGTGTGAGACATGAAAACAAGACGTGAACAGAATAAACAATTACACCTCTGCTGGTAAACATGCTCTTAAAATTGTCCCATTTTCTTGAACATTTTTAAGATTTACAGTATTTTATCATGAAATTGAAATGGAATCCCTAAGAGAACTGTATCAGCTTTATTCAGTAACATTATCCTTATTTTTTCAGCAAAAGAAACTTGTATTTGGTCAAATAATATTTTACAACTCTGACATTGGACTGAATGTAAAACATTGCAATAATAGTGCAGTTCAAACAGGTTTTGGCTCTTTCCCCCTTGACCACACCTGCAAGTCAAATATTTAGTGACATATAAGGCAACAAAAAATGTATCAAGTAGTGTATATAGTAAACATGCAGAACTCCTTAACCTAATGCGACACACCTAATGTACTCCCTGAAAACAATCGACAATAGGGCTGCAGCTAACCATCTTCATTATCAATTAATCTGCCAATTCTTTTCCTGATTAATCGTGTAGTCAGTGCAATTTTTAAAAAGTGAAAAATGTCCAAGGTCACATCTTCATACTGTATGTCTTGTTTCGTCTGACCAACAGTCCAAATCCCAAAGAGATTCAATTTACAATGAAATAAAACTGAGAAAAGCAGCAAATCCTCACAAATGAGAAGCTGGAACCAGACAAGATTTGCCATTTTTGTTTGAAAAATTACAAATAGTTAACAATTATTTTCCCTTTGATCAATTAATTGATTAATTTACTAATTGCTGCAGCTCTACTTGACCACAATAATTAATTCAGAGCAATGTAGTGCAAATACAAATTCATTAAATTAACTGGAATTAATTAATTGGAAGTGTACCACTTTCTTTACTTTACCAATAGTTAATGCCAAATTACATGGTTGTTTCCTCCTATCAAAATATTTTGGAGTATTTATGGACCAAGTTACCATAAAATCTCCTGGGAAAAATGTCTACCTCTGCAGAATGACAACATGTCAATTTGATGGAATTGTTTTTTTAATTCCACTGTTGGATCTTGGAAACCTAACAGAGGGTAGTCTGCTTAGAGTTTGATCACTGATCACACTCATTGATGGGGTATTTAATGTAATAATTCCCAGTCTTCAGAGTTGTACGCTTTCTGTAACTTCTTATTGTTTGATGTGAATATTCTCTTTCCAAAATATATATGCTCCTCAGTTTTCATGGATTCAATCCTCCAGAGGGAAAAAAAAGATGACTCATAATGTTGATAGCGACTCATACTGGGTTTTATGCTCATGTCAGCAGTCATTCTGGCAGTGAAGAAGTCACCTTCTTCCAAATGGTAGACGTCTCATTTTGGAAGGTAATCCTTCAATTTTGCAAACCCAAACATTCGGCTCATTTTTCCCTCATTATAGCAGATACTCCAGCATGGCCTCATCGGTTATGAAGGAACAGATTTGGTGCTCACACATACATCCATCAGATGCACAATGAGCTTGTTTGGTTTTTATTTCTGACTCTGTAATCATGTTTTCCTCACAGCAAGTGGTGCATATCTTTGTCAGCGCGTCCCACTGTGTGGCCTTTGAATGTTTCCTCAGTACTGGCACAGTAATGCAGAAAACACTGTTGTATTTTTAACAAATTTATGTCATCAGACAAGGCATGGAAAACACATTGTCTTGTTTGTTCACTTGATTCTTAATCAAATTTACAGGCAAGTTACAAACACCCGTAGCAGTAGTAGTTAATGTTGATTTTAAATCATTTCTAAAAAAATTTCTGGGCGTAAGTGAACCAATCTCAGTATGAAAACAAGAAAGTCCATCACAGCAGTAACACAGGTAGGACCCTTCTTGCTAACCACTGAACTCCCATTCTGCTTTCATCTTACAATCATATACTACACTATATAATTACTGCAACCTTTATGTGAATCACAATCAAAGAGGAAAGACGGAGAGCGCCAAAGTAGAAAATGATAATGATCTTTACCGAGCGTGTCTATTCCTTTGTCATGTCGACGTGTTGTGACCAGAATGAAAAGATTGCCTTGATTGACATGCGCCCTAATTATAATCCCTGTAAAGTTGAAACCGTTTCACTCTGTTGCTTAGAAACAGCCAGCTTTATGTGTCAAGAACGCCTTGTCAACTCAAATAACTGTACGCAGTCGGAGAGATAATTCTGCTGGTTTCAAATCACACCTGTGTGAAAGGAAATAACCTCTTAGCCTTAAATATACAGTGAGGGTGAGAGTCTGACCTCTCCCAAATAAAAATAGTGATACCTGAAGGCTGCTCATAGGAAAGTAAAATCGTAAACACTTCTGCAAGTTAGCCTATAAAATGTTTATAAAGCCGAGTCTCCCCTCTGTGTAATTGCTACAGTGTTTGCTTGTGGGTGAGAGGATTTGCTCACTTTTGCTTGCCTTTACACAAACTCTGTCCGTTCAGTACAGAAATCCCACCCAACAAACTGACACCAAGATTAAAACCAGAAACTGTCTGGATCCTTGCTTTCCAAAAGAACAAATTCAGCTGTCAACTCAAGCAGACAAAATATCACACAGTAAATGTGCTTGCTGCTTTTCTCAAGTACAGGACTGTGTGCTCATGCAATTAGCGGCTGATTGTACGATGGTGTGGGCATGGAGGAGAAAAAAACAGAAAAAGCAATAAGATATCTAATTAGGTAAAAGCCTCAAGAAAATGGGACATCTGATTAGTGTGTCCTCTTCTTGGTCACGAAGAAAAAATCCAGCTTGATTCATGAGTGGCTACAGGTAATACATTTCACGGGGAAAACTGAGAAATAACTCAAATTAGTCGACAGATTGTCACTCCAAGCTTCAAAGATTCAAAGCAGGTTTACTCTTGCTGTTAAGATAACACGTTACAAATAGATCCGACAACATAACAGTGTTAAAAGTACGTGATGCAAAAGAAAGGTTGCTTAGAAACATATGTGTAGTACAAGTATATCCACATGTAGCTCCTTGTATGCTTTCTTCTTCACTGCTATTGTTGTATTTGTGCGATTGAGTGTCACTTACAGACACGACATCACCGCTTTGCAGCTCTGCACAATTCATGAGAATCGTAATCCAGGGGGAGTGATGTGAAATAAATGTCTTCATCCTTCATGGAAGTTCCTCCTGTTTCAGTGCTGTGATGTTGCGAAAGTAGGCTACATAATAGCTCTTTTTATTTCACACAGGCTTCAGCCTCTAGTGGGGCTCTTTATCCACTCGTATCTGTGCATTGGAAAATCTGCATGTTCATCCTCAGAGAATCAGGCTGTTCAATTCCATGAGTGCAGAGCTGCCTGTTTTTAAAAAGGCTTTGCCCATACAACTCTTCATAAATACTAAAGATTGATCTTAGCTTATCGAATCTGTCATCATCAACAGTAGAAGACGGGTGGATGATGGAGAAGACTGTCCTGTCTCACAGTTGACATTCATCAGCACCAAAACACTGCTGCATCCAGTGAGGATGTAGAGAAATACAAACAATTGTGGGACAACGTCCACTAATCTTCCTCTGTGGTTCTACACTACAGAGAAGTGAGGTCCAGTTTGGGGGCCTGCCCATCTGTCCCTCTAATAGACTGGTTACTCCTACTCGCCCTTTGAGAGATTTCTTTACTGAGGCAGCATCATGTGCATCTCTATCAGTTTCAGTAGCTTGGACTTCCCAACTGTAATAAAGTTGGCTAATGAGACATCTGGCTGCCACATCCTGGTTCTCCGTGCAGGACCAATTGCCTCTGCAGAGGACCTTACAGCCCGGAGGAGCCAATGCTCTTCGTTCCCTGATCTATCAAAGTCTCAATATGTTCAGTGGTGGTGTGCCCAAAGCCCCTTTTAAAGGAAAGGCTAGAGTTCTCTCTGGTGTCTTATGATCCACTTTGATCAGAGTGGAGGGGAGGATTGGTGATCTGCAGCAGGATATCCCACCAACATGATTATTATGCAGTTTATTTTTGGTCCTGCAAGTTAGTCTGGAAGCTGGAAACTTCCACTCCCCAGGCTAAGTACAAGAAGACAGTTTAACATCTTAATCAGATATTTCTCTCAACAGGCCAGTCAGTGACAGCAGGCAACAACCTAGTCGTTGTGTTCAGTGTGTCCCTGTTGACACTAGGGACAGCCTAGACCTCAGTATCAGCAGGGGAGTTGCACTACTGCCATGAGCTGTGTCATGACTGACCCCAGTCTTTGTCTAGTGCAACCAGCCCTCCAGATGCCCTCCAGGATAAAGGTAAGGAGGAATTTCTGGGTGTTCACTGGACAGACTGTGTGTCTGTCAAAGCTGAAGGAAAAGCTGCCATATATTTCTCGTGTCCGGATCCTTTACCTGACCTCTTGCTGTTGAAAAGAAGGCAGGGGAGGAAAGGATGGCAGCCCCCCCTCTGGCTTCCAGCTAGTCTTCACTGCAGCCCGACCAGGTGAACCTGCCCACTCTCTTATCAACGCTTCCATAGATCAACCATCAAAGCTCCTAATTCATCTGGAAGCTTTAATGATCCACAGTCAGATGGGCTTGTATGCGCCTTTTAATCCTCTGTTGACCGGTTACACGTCTTAAATCTATGTTGTCAGTTTTACAGCAGGAGGTGCAGTTATCAGTCTTCACCTAGCAAGCCTTGTTAGAGGGTAAAGCCTGTGAATGTTTGCTTTCAATTAAATAGCTTCTTCTTCCAGTAAATGTTAAGTCGTCAACTTCTAGAGGTCAGTGTTGGGCTTATCTATTGTGCAAGGTGACAGGTTATTAATGAAATTTAGTCATCACCTAGAAAGGTTCCTTGAGTTATCATTTAGATCTTTGTTATACATTTATATCTTTGTACTGATGTAATTTGGGCTTTTTAGCCTATCAATCGGTCAGTCCACCCCTTTGTTCCAGGTTGAAATATCTTCACAGCTTTTGGATGGGTTGCCATGAAATTTGTCAGGATGAATTACAATAACTTTGGTGATTTCCTGACTTTTCTTCTAGCGCCAGAAGGTCAGAATTTCCATTTGTCCAACACAAAAGATATGCAAGTAGGCCTACATACCAAACTAATGACATTCCCATTAGCCTCAGCTATCCTTTGCGTTGCTTGCTAATTAGCAAATGTTAGCATGCTAACACGCTTAACTAAGATGGAGAACTTGGTAAACATTATACCTGCTAAACATCAGCATGTTCATGTTGTTATTGTGAGCATGTTAGAAAACTGACGTTAGCATTTGTCAGTACAGCCTCACAGATCAGCTAGCATGGCTGTAGACTCTTAGTCTTGTTATAATTGGATTTTAAATGTTTTTGTTTTCTTGGTTTTATAGGCAGAGACTAGTCCTCTTATTTTGGCAGCTCCCATTGGGTTGAGTAGACCCATCCTGATTAGCTGGACACGTACATGCAAATTTTCAGTATAGGAAATATAGAAAGATGAGTTATGCACAGTAACTACTGACAGTGAGTCCCACCATGGCAAAATAACTTGATTTACTCAGTAATTTATAATATGTGTCCACAATTACATAAACATCATGAATCAACAAGTTTAAGTTCCAACTGTTCAAATATTTCTCATCACCATACTGTAAGTGAGGGAAAAGAATATAGCTGATGGATGAAGGACTGACTCAGCATGACTGAAAGCTGTGTTATACATTCACAGTCCAACAGATATTGCAGCAGGGCTTTGCTAGTTTTAAGAGGTACAAAACTCCACGATTTACAGACACGATTTAAGTACCTGCAAGGAAAACTGAAGCAGCTCCGCTAAATTAGTCTCATGTTTCCAACAGTTTTTTATAGTAGCTGTCAAAATGTGACATGTAATTTCCATAAAACGGCCATCGAGATAATTACACGAACATGTCCCCGTGAATGTTTCCATTTGCTCTATGTCATGTTGCACCTCCCAGTGTTTAATGAGTGTTGATGAATGTTAATTTATTTATATAGGTATGATGTTCTCAGTGGTGCAAGGTAATGATGTGAATAAATAACATAATCTTATTAATGTACAGCCATGAACTTGTTTTACTTTATTTTATCAGGTTTGTTTGTTTATATGCAAAAGTAGCAGAAACTAAACATGTTACATTAGGAACGGAGAAAATTCGAAGTAGTATTTCTTTGAGACATTTTCACATAATGACAGAAACTCAAGATGTGAAATCAGTTCACAAACCATTTCTGTTCTCTGTCGCAAAGGCTGTGATTTGATCCCACCAATAATTCAAGCTTAGTCATTTAGAATTTTCATAATTACCTTTTAGAGGCAACGTAAATGTACCTTCATTCTTTCACGGTAATTATTTTATGCAATTTAAAATAAGAAAATTGCAGGTTAAAAACTTAAAGTTACCTACATTATTAGAGCCTTTAAAATCAGGAATTAATTGAAAAACTACATTTCTACCTAATGCTCATAATATACACCTAACCCTTATGGCATATTACGGTATCTGGATAATAGTACATCATTACTTCTCACCTCCTGGTTTACCATTAAAAATGACATGAAAAACACTAGAATGGGAGACAAAAGAATATTTCAGTTTCTATAAGTAATGTTGTTGACTGTTATGCAGTAGTTGCAGTTGCAACTGATAATTACTTTCTCACATATCAAACCTCATCCAAAACACTTTAAAGATAATACACAAAACTAACACACTGTTCATGCACAAGCTCTAATTAAGATGACCGACTCACTGGAACCTTTTCTCTCAAAATATTACCCTCCATGATTTCTCCTTATCATTCTCATTCCAGAAATGTTCTTGTAATCTGCACAATTACATCTTATGGACTTAATTTAAGATGTATCCATGTATGCACAGAGGATTCAGCACATATACCTCCTTAGTCAGAAAGAGATAATTGGTCCCTCTGTGGCGGCACACCAGTTGTCATACTATATATTCATGGAGAGGCTCTGCTGTAGTCATGGTAACTGAGAGTTGCATTGAGATCCCAATTTTATTTGCCAAACATACATCAATAAAACCATAAAGCTACTAGATCCCTCTGTGCGTGTGTCTCTCTCTGTGGCTGCAACCCCCACTCTCTGGAAAGCTTGCACACTCTTTGTGTCCATCTGTTTTCTTCTTCTCTTTTTATATAGAAGCTTGCTTGAAAAAAACTTGAAGATAGGAACATGTTCACTGGTCTAACAAAAAATGCCAAATGTAAAATTTAAGGTTAAATCTGCATATTAATGATTTTACTTGATATGTGCAGGTTGCACAAACTGTGGAGCTGAAGGATCCTCTGAAGCCAAAGCAAGATGAGCAAAGAGACTCGGCTAAAAGCCCCATTCACTCCAGCACTGAGGTAATTAAAGTTACTGCACTGAGAAAATATGTAAGAAATATCAATGTGCTTCTTTTTGGTAATAATGACAAGCAAATGATTGGCAGGTTGTCCTGTGCAGTTAAAAGAACAATCTAGCAGTTAGGGAATATTTTGATCCATGTTTGAGTCGACGCTATTTGTACAATGTTTGTAAAAGCATCCCAGTTCATCCCAGTTTATAATACCACAGTTTTTTATAACAGCACAACACAACGCTGTCAACTCAGGTGTTTATTCATTTGTGAACCCTCTGGAGAAATGGCAAGCTACAGTTTGATCCACTGTCATGCTGAGTGATGACAGCCTAATTTAAAATCAATTACAGGGTATATTAGTGGAAACCTCACAGAATACACACAGGCATCTCTAACCTCAGATGTCTTATTTACTCTTCAAAATGCTCTCATTGCCACTTTACTGTGTTTAATGTGGACAACAGACATTTTTGTTAGTTTCCAACATGACATACCAATGAAATAACAATGTATACAACTTAACCAGCATGCATCACTTATTATTAGTGGAATTAACTGCGTATTATTCTAAAACGGTAACATAAGTGCTGGCTCACAAATGTGAACGACACAATCGTTCATTTGTGTTAATTTACATTTTTCTTATTGCCAACAAATACCACAGAAAGAGCAACAATGCGTTAGTCCACCTGCCGATACTTCCCCAGCCTGTCTGTAGTACTCAGCCCCAGGCCATAAATCTCAAGAAATTTGTCTCAAATATAGCGTTTAATTAAAAAAATTGGCTCAGTAATTTCCCAAAACTGTAATTTTTAGAAAACAAACCATTTTCAACTGCGGATGAATAGACATTTGGTGCACTAATGAGTATTTACAGCACCAAGACAGTCTATGTGGAATTGATTCAAATAAACTCCAGTCCCCCTATTGATTGTACTGAGGGAACTTGTCACCCAGTGCAACAGTGTGGCTCACTGATGTGTTTTTAATAGTTGTTGGACAACAATGGAGCTCTATGGCACAGAAGAATAATCTATATCAGTATTTATAGAATATTGGCAGCCTTATCCTTAAACAACAGCGTGGCCCACTTTATGCAAATCACATACCAGCTGGTGATTTGCAAGAAAAAATGTACTTTATAGCATCAGAAGTACTCATTATACAGCAGAATGGCCTCTTATAGTGTTGTACTGTGTTATAGGATTATTATTACTATTGCATTGCAACATTTTGTATGTAAATTCTGAATCTGCAAAGTAGCTATAGCTGTCAGATTAATGTGGTGGAGTAAAAAGAACAATATTAAAATTAAAATTATTAATAATAAAAATTAAGATACTCCAGTAAAGTACAGGTACCTCAAAATTAAACTCAAGTACAGGACTTAGTAAATTTACTTAGTTATATTAAACCACTGTCCACATGTATCACCATGACATTGCAGGAATGTTGTACTGTGCTCGAGAAGAAACTCTCAAATCATTCTCACATGTTTCTGCCAAAATGTTGTATCTGTGTTTACAGAAAACAATGCAAGAACATTGAGTAAAAGTCAGTCATGTTCAAAATATTTATTGGAATGTGAAAGTCAGAAGGTTACATATTTTATTCTTCTTTGTTTGAATTATAAACTTGTGTAAAAATCAATTGAGTAACATTGCAAATCAAATAACTTATACTCTGTAGGACTGTGAGTAAGTTACAGGGAACACTATTAGATTTATGGGAAGATTCCTTTTGAGCTTGTATATACCGACCATTGTAAGCTCAAATGACAGTTGATGACTTGAGCTCAAAACAGATCAGTGATAATCTGTGTAGAAAATCTGTGTTGTGTGGGCTGTAAAAAACAACTTTGCATTTATCAACGAATTCCAAGATAAAAACACAGTATGGAGAAGTGCAGTTTCACATCAGCTGCAGCTTCACTGTCATTTATCCAGTTTGTCTCTTTAGTGCAGGTAATGATTATAATGCTAAGTCCCTAAGGGGTGGTCAATGTAATGAAATTGTTAATTAGTGATAAACAAGCTCTTACATTTCCTTTCCTCTGGTGTGTATTTCACTCTTTGTGTTGTGCCAGAAGATACCAGATGCCCTTTTGCCTCATTTACAAAATGGATTTTGGCGTCATGTTTGAATCCAGTCATTTAAAACTGTGAGATTAAAAGATAAAATGTATTCATGGAGAGCGTCTTAGCATTGGACACCTGTTTTGAATTTTAATACTGAAATATCTCTGTATTTAAATTGCTCGGCATTACATTCCCAAGTCTCACTTTCTCTTCTGTGATGTTGTTTAAAGGCAAAATTCTCTGCATATTTTTTTGTAAATCCTTGAACTCTTTTCTTATGCACAGAATGTGTGTGCCAGACGTGTTTTATAAATGAGACCTGGGTGCACTTGATAGTTTGTGCAGACTAATGAAAACATCCCTAATCTCAACCCTCCCATATGCATTATTTCTAACTGCTGTTGTTGTGCAAAAACAAACAATCTGCCTTCTATTTTCGTCACAGCATTATCTTTTCCATCTCTGCCATATTTATCTCTCTCATGTGAATATGCTGCGAGTGATTTCATTATTGATATTCATGAATCCTGTTCAGACATATAAATTAACCATTACCAGCTGTATAAGACAGCAATAAACACTGATGACAGCTCCTTTTTCTTTGTTTTTCACATTTATATATCCATCTCCTGCAGGTTGCATTACTTAGTAGCACATCTGTGTTTTTCTTGGTGTGATGCTTGCTTTTCTCTGCACTTTATTACCAAAAAGATACATTCTGCACACATACATTACAAAAGAGAATATAATTACAGTGGGTCTTACTAACTTAAATTGAATGTATTGTATTGTCTAACATGTACACTGCAAGGCATAATGGAGAAAGAGGAGTGGGATAAGATTCATACAGAGAGAGAGAGAATTTATCCTCCTACAGTACCTTTTAACAAATTAACACTTATATATGCACACGTACGCCTTCACAACAGAAGAATAAGTGTCAAATTTTACACATTTCAAGCCTGTACTGTGTCAGTTTCTATCATACACATATACACACACCTGTAGGCGAACAGCCTGTAATGGCACCTCTGAGCTCCCAATGTTTTAGTAATTTGGCCATTGTTTTGAACGGGTAAATAATCTCAGAGCAGCATGTGTTTGGTCATCCGTGCACAGTCAGTCAACATATGAAAGACATACTGCCACTACTGTAGTAACAGTAATACACAAACTAACATATTAACTAACGTATTCCAAGCGGATTTTAGTGTAGCTCAGGATCCTGCCTAGCCACAAAATTAAAACAATCTATATCAATACAAGTGATGAACTGATCAAAGGATGATCATACATGTGAAAGAAGCACCTAAAAACAAGACAAATAAAATGGACTGTGGGCACAAATATAAATTGCTCTGTGAAGCATCTGGACATCCACAACCAGTCACTCAATATACTTTTTAGACTGCTAAAAACACCAAACAGGTGTTGCCTGAAGTATGGTTTGAACTCTCCTCCTGGATCTTTCGTTCTGAATCTTTTTTAATGAATTGGGAGTCAAACCTATTATAAAACCAGCCTTTTTCCCACTGACCTCCAAAAGACTTTAGTTTTCTAAGGGAAAAAAACAACCTGGACTGTGCCTTTTTAAAAACACCAGTAACATTTCGTTCATCCTTCACATCAACATGAACACCCAGATATATGTTGTAACTCTGTCAAACTGAAGCATGAGGGTACAATAGTCAAACAATAGTTTTGCACCTATCTGACTGTGTCTGTGTCAACAAGCGGTGGCACACAGGTGAATGAGCAGAGAGACACTTCATTATGAAATACAGTAGCTGAAAAATTGATCTAATAATTCTGTTTTACTGTATGTGACCACTGGAGAGCGCTGTTGCATACATAAACAAATGGAGGCGTAATTGCACTGACAAATGAAGGAAGTACTTTGCACGTGAAAATGGAGTGTGTGTGTGTGTGTCTGTACATGCATGTCAGTGAGCATGTGCATATACAAGTGTGTGCAATAGTTGGTATGTTTCATTTATGTTAATCTGACCTGTTACCTCATATCCAAAGCTTTCAGTGTACAGCAGTGCCATTTATTTCAGTTTGCTGCTACTTACTGTCGTTTTTCCCCTAAATGAAAAAGATGCACCACCACAGGGCTCCCCTTGACATGGGAATGAAAAATATTGCTTGTCATGGCTGTCAGACTCCATATCCTTGGTCAGACAGTGCTGCTGACATTTCCTATAAGTGTCTGTTTTATTGCCTTGGCATTTATAGGGAAAGCTATACAGATCTCCCTGGTACATAGCTGGACAGAAAAAGATGGACCCAGATCACAATCACTGTTTCCATGACAACATCAATGTTGACACCGGGAGGAAACGGGGGTCTGCCATTTGTTTGAGTGCGCATTAATAAGAAGAGAAAAAATAGCATGTGGCTACAGAATGGAAGTGGCTAAAATTACATTAAAGTTGAATGAGTGTTGCTACACTAGCAGTTGGCTGTTTTTTTTTCTTCAGCAGCAATTGGGGGAAATTGTCTCATGGTGAGTTGAGCAGACAGACTTGCAAGTATTTATGCGCACAGTCTTTAAGAGTGTTTGCCAAGGGAATACTCACAGTGGGTCCTAATGCAGATTACTGAAGGCCCATGTACACATAAAAACCACAGCAAATAGCCATCTCTTGATTTTAGCTGAAAAATAAACTGCTTTGTCTGTATTAAGAGCAAACAGTTCCTGTGGATAGAAAAACACTTTCTGACCAAACATACAGTATGTACGTAATACCATCATTACCAAACAACAGAATTGACAGTCTAATATGTCAGTTGGTTTAATTTATGGTATTGTAATCACAAAGGCTAAAATCCACAGAAAATACCAAATACTACAGTAAGCAGTGTTTCCCAATTTGTGAATCTAAAGTGTTAGCAAGATGTCAAATTATATCTCTGAAGAGTTCATCAGGCAGACGCTTGAAGAGATGAAATGAGGCATCTGAACTTTTTGTTTCAGTTGTGGAGGCTTTGGGGAATCAGGACGTACTCAGAGGATATGATGAGTCAGCAGAGATCTTATTAGCACAACCAGTGTGTATTATTCAAAGAGCTGGGGGATGCTTTTATTAAATTATTATTATCCTGTTGAATTTGATTTGAATTTTGACAAGTAGAGCTTCTCTTCAGCAATGGATGTTAAACGTCAGGACACACAGGAAAAAGAAATACTAAATCTTTTTGGCTCAAAACTGTCAAAATGAAGCCATATTTACTTGCTAACCTGAGACAAATTTTCCTGCTTGAGTGGTGAAGAGTTACCAAAGAATGATTTTATGTGCTTATAAGCCTGAAAGCTATTGAGTATTTAACAACAGTAAACAAAGTACTGAAACAACACTAAGAGTCTACAGCCATGCTAGCAGCTCTGTGAGGCTGTACGCACAGCATAGCATTGGACTAAATGCTAACATCAGTATGCTAACAGGCTCACAGTGACAATGCTAACATGCTGATGTTTAGCAAGTAATGCGTGTTGTGTTCACCACCTTAGTTTAGCCTCTTAGCATGCTAATATTTGCTAATTAGTGCTAAGCACACAGTACAGATGAGGATGAGGGGCCAAATATCCGCAAAAGTATAAGGCAAATTGAAATTTTGACCTGTTGGTAGCGCTAGAGGGAAAAGTCAGAGGATCACCAAAGTCAGTAAGATTCATCCTCTCATGAACAATGAATGTCTGTACCAAATTGCACGAAAAATCTCTGTTGTGATATTTCAGTCTAGACCAAAGTGGTGGACCGACTGACTTTTTTTTCCCAAAATAACTCATTTAAAAAAAAATAGTGTTAATTAAGATCACCTGGCCTATAACTTCTCTTAACTTTTAATTTTTTTTTTATAACCATGAGGCAAAATAACTGCCTCAGCTACACCCTGCTGCAGGAGTTATAGTTTCTGTAAGGTGTGAAGATTAATAGGGACAAGATGGATGACAGAGGAGCTGCTCTGCATATTGGTGATGGACGACTACCTCTTGGCTTATAAGCAAATTGTAATTAAAGCTGCTACCAGTAGAATTTTAAATTGGATTACCAAAGTAGAGCCCCTCAGAGGTAGTGTTTAATAGCATCACAATCACAGTAGCAGATTTGGTCTTGTATCTACTTAGCAACTTAACTTTATATCACTCAGTTGTTCAATAGTGGGGAAAAAAAGGAATCTCTGTGCATCAGCCAACTTAAAGCTCAATCCGGTGCCTCAATAGACAGGACAACTGAGGCAGGATCTGGAAAGATGAGATCTGGAGCATACAGTTATAGTAAGAGCTTTTAATAACGTGCACAAACTACCGTTTTGACATAAAGTATGTCTTCAACAGAGACATACAGGAAGAATTACGGACAGAACACACAGATCCCCTTAATCTGTGGCCTTTCTGACTCTGTATGAGCACAATGTGACCACATTTAGGCTTTGGCAGTGGGACATCAATAGGACCCTAAGTAGTGCTCCAGTCTTGCGTAACCACAGAGCAACTAATTGCATTGTTGGTGCAAAGGTGAAACTTTGCCTCTATTAATAGACTCTTAATGGAAAGATCAGCATTAAAATCTAACCTATTAAATACAGCTGAAGGTTAAAAAAGGAACAATTCTTAACACTTTCACTCACCTGAATTTCTTCAAAACTAGTGATGGTATTACCAAATGTAATGTAGTTACTTGCATTTAGTTGTTAAAATAATTGAAACTGAAATTTGTTCAGCTATAAACTTATATTCAGACTGAATGGTCATTTTGTTATCACTCCATTATTCACTCTGATGTTGCCCTGTTGTTAGCTGTTTTCTGTGGGGGAAGGATTAGATTGTTTGACTGACATATCTGGCTGTACTGCCATAAGTTTCAAAAGACATACGAAGAATAAAGCATGTCTTCATCAGAGTCTCTGATGAAGATATGCTTTATGTCAAAACGTTGGTTGCTGCACCTTATTAAAAGTGTTTTTCTTCCCTCTCTCCATCATCACTCTGTGTGCCTCCTCCTTCAAACTCTCCTTTTTTACATTTTATTAAAGAGGGTACAGCTGTTGGGAGTGGTGTTTTTCAATGGTTCCGCCATCTGCCATGTAGAGTAGCTTCACACTGTTCACTCGCAGCGAGGCAGTCCTCTTCCTGCTTTGGTTGAGTACCCTCCTTTTGTGTAGTAATCAGTCCTGCACAGTTTGTGGGAAATTGTACCCGGGGACACATGAAATGAAGACATGGAAAGTAGAGCAAAGAATAAACCAATGTTCTTACTGATGATTTTTACACAGCCATGATGCTAAGCTATAAAAAATAATTCAAGAATGATATGGTAAGGTAAACATTCAAAATATGTGTTGACATCTCTAGTAGCAGGTTCAGAACAAGATATCTCAACCACTACTTGCCAGATTGCGATGAAATTTGATGGATTTAGTGCAGCAAATTCTTTCTCTTTTCAGCTGCCTCATTTATACATTCAGTGGCCACTTTACTAAGTGCACCTGTACAATCTAATGAAATCCAATACAACTCTTCTGCCATAAAGTCTACTTTTATGATGCCTATGATGTTCAGGGTTTTTTGACACTATCATAGAGGTGTTAATTCAATAATATGTTTAAGCATTGAGTCATAGTTAGTGGTGGTGTTGTACTGGACTGCATTATATAGAGAGGTGTCATATTCTCATTTGTGATTGTACAATTGGATGGTGCCAAAGTAAGTTTGATTACATGTACTCTTAAAATCAGTTGCTATTCTGCGTAAATGTAACTTGATTGAAAATGGCCATTCAGTCAGAATATAAGTTTATAGCTATAGTTTCAACTATGCTTTGCAATTCTTCCCTTTATTATATTTGGTTTTCTTCTGTTCTGTCCTTTTCTCTTTTCTTCTCTTCTTCTCAATATATCCTGTACCTAAATTGTCATGTTAGTTTGTAAATCATTCTAGATTATGTTTTTGGTTGAACTTCTAGGCTCAGCACAAGATTCTGTATGTCAAATTATGTTATGCCGTTTTTCCAAGATAAATATACATTTTAGAAAATTACTGTCTGGTTGGTATACGAGACTCTCAAACTAGATAGTTCTGCAAGACTTATGGGAGTGATATGTTTATGGAAAAAAATAGTAGTACTTTAAAGTACTACCAACCTGTATTATCCTTTCATCCGGAGAGCTGATGCCTCTAATAGGAGGAGCGTCTTTAAATGCCAGGTGTCTGGACAAGGTAACATCTGCTGGGGAGGCTCATTTTCATCCAAGCAAGAGGCACCAGATGCTGCCTCTGCACCACACCACCTCCATAGAGATGTTCTGTCTTAAGATGAAATAGATTGTAGGAGGGACAAATGAATGACGTGAACGTGTGTCTTGAGGGACAAGTTAAAGTTCATCTCTACACCATAGCATAACAAACCACTAAAATTACCACGTGTGACCGATCAATCTGTGGCCACTTTGCTTGCCTGCTGCCCACAAAGCAGATTTCACGTGGTAGCTGTGGTCAATATCTCTGACCTGGATATCCAGCTGCTTCCACCATTCTTGTCGATACACAAATTCATTACTGATGATGGCCACAGACAAAGCACTGGTGGTGCAGCTGTTGATCTATTATGCTATTTTAAAAAGGAAAAATAGAATTGACTGTGTCAGCGTATGAATGGTAATGAAAGTAGGTTGGTTTGACATCCAATGACTATGAGACTCTAACCTCTTTGGGATCTCATTGTGTACGGAGCTGGAGCAGTGAAAGTGTGTCACACTGCAACAGCTTGGGTGCACTGTTGGTGGCCTGGACAACTAGGGCAGACAATTGAAATTGGGCAAAGCCAGAGGACAGAAAACCATTGGAAATCTGTTCTACTGAGCCTGACATGGTTCACTTGTGTGTGTCCATTTCAGACGATGGTCTCAGGCTTGAGTCTGTACAGAAAGGATCACCAAAGACAGTGCGAAGTAGGGGAAAGAAGAAAATTAATATGGCTACTCTACAGCGGCAACCAAGATCCAGAACAGCCTCAATTCGGCAGGATCGTGGGTCTTGCTCTTCCACTGCATCTTGTCCTGTCTTCTCTGGACCATACAGTGACCATGAAGAAAACCCACCGCTACGCCACCAATCCTCTCCTTTACTCAAAGGCTCTCTTTCCAGTCTACAGTCTAACACCAGTCCAAGCCCCAAAGGTTCCTTTTCTAGCCTCCACGGGTCTGTTCCCTGCCTCCAAGGATCATTGACAAGTCTCAGAGGATCTCTGCCCAGCTTCCAGGGCTCTTTATCCAGTCTGAGGAGTTCAATCTCTCGGTTGAAGAGGCGGTCGCTGGGCAGCCTGGACAATTCAAGCCCCAGCCCCAGCCCCAGCCCCAGCGAGAGGAGTACCAGCCCCAGCCTACAGAGTGGCAATGGCAGTTCCAGTGATGATGATGATGGCAGTTGGGACACTAATAGCTGGAGCTCAGGGGCCACCTGCCTGCTACGGACTTCTTTTAAGCAAGATAGCAATGAGGCATCAGGGGAATCAGGTGGAAAGTCTTGCACCACTGGCCAGGCATCTGCTTCTGCCATGGCTGAGCCTGAAATTATTTACCAAAATCTTATCTTCTCACGTCCTGCTACTAAAAGTGAAAGTAAAGGAGGTTGTGCTCCCGAGAGGACTGCCACAGTGCTAAGGAAAGATGCAGGAACCCAAAGTGTGTCATTGCCTAGTCTGAGCAAGAATGCTGCCACTGTCTCATCCCATCAGCGGGACAAGAAGACCAACGACAGGCGCAAGTTCTCGCAGTTTCTTAATGAGGTGACCTGCAGAGTATTGAAATCTAACGGTGGTCCTCCTCAACAACAGTCTACCCTTCGACATCGCTACCCATCTCCTCCACCACCACCGCCATCAACCCCATCACTAACAACCACACTACATTCAACATCCACAAACCCACCACCACCACAATCTACATCAGCAACAAACTTGTGGTACAGCCCAACCAGCTCAAACCTCCAGACCATCAAGGAGTATGATTCAAAGGACATTACCAGTTCCATCCACCAGTGGAGCAAGACATTACCCAGCTGTAAGATCTTGGAGCCCGGGGATGTGTTGAGGAAAGTGAAAGGGGAAAGTCACTCATACCCAGAGCATGACCTGGAGCTATGTACAAAGATCCAGGCACAGCCCTCCACTGGGAGACTTTATCTAGAGACAGACATTGACAGAGTAAGGCGACTTGATGAACTGGTAGCTAATGGCACACTGGGGAAAGAGAGGAACGAGAAAGAGCTGGAGATGGGTATGGAGAGAGAGAAGGAGAGGGAAAACAGGATTCTATGGGAGAGAAATGGAAGCTTGGGGATGGAGAAAGGGAAAGAGAGGGAGAAGAGAAAAGAGAGCCCCTGGGAGAGAGATGGAGGAATAGAGAAAGGGAAGGAAATGGATAAAGGGAGAGAAAGGCCTTGCTGGGAGAAAGACAGGAGGACAGAAAGAGGAAGGGAGAAGGAGAGGAAAGTGGTACTTACCAGTTATAAGCCCCCTCCTCCTCCTCAATCAACTTCCAGTGGATGGAGTAACCCCTGCCCCGTCTTCAGCTGGCCAGAGGGATTTCCCAGAATGTCCTGCAGGACTACCTCACTACCCAGACCTGTTAATATCACTGTGAGTACCATTACATTTAAAGAGTTGGTTCACCTATATTACAAAATCCATATTTTCTCACTTATCTCTGGTGGTAGTGCAATGCAGTGAGTTTTGTTGTATTTGCTTATGTTTTGGCATATCTGTTTTTGAGATGTCAGTTGCCAATACAATTGGAGTTGCATGGAATTTCATTTGAGACAAAAACAGTGTTCTGGTTGCCCTGTATAGTCCACAGAACACAGCAAACCCTGCATTACTTTCAGGGAGAACATGTTTGTTTCTTCCTACAATATCTGTATGTGGCAAGTAGTACAGTTTATGGTTAAGGTTGGGGAAGAATTGTGGTTATGGCAAGTAAACTACAGTATGGCTAATGTTAGGCAACTACAACATTTGGTAAAGGCTGCAGGTCTGTGATATAGGGCATGAACTCCAGTCTCCTGCATGAAAGTTGCCTGACCACCACACTTTTACTTTCTGTCTCGCTACTAAAAAGGCATACTACTCCCTGCATTGGCACCAAACATTGGCATTGGATGTAAATCATGAGGTGCAGAATTGTCCAATATGAATGTAATTCCTAGAAGAACTGGGTTGCAGAACACCCTGTCAACAATTTCTATTTCTTTGGTAAGAAGTAGTTCCTGTGAATATTTGGTAGTGTTGTAGCTGTTTTTGCTTCCTAATATCTTTCTCTCAACACCTCTGTTGGCAATGGAAGGGTGTAAACTACCATCTGCTACCATCTCCATTGATATACATTAATGTGCCAGCGAATGGTTTTAACCTGATAGAGGGAGTTTTTAGTAAAGAACATAAAGTCTGAAACATGCATCTTTGACCCTGTGAACATGCACCAGGGTTACATTAACCAAAAACTTAGCATTTATAATTTATAATCATTTATCATTTCTAGAAGTATAGTCTAGTGGGCACGTAGTGAGCATACTGTCAGTTTGATTACCATACTTTAAACACTGCTTTCACTATAAAAGCCACAAATAGTGGCCTCTGCTGTAAAGTATTTGCTTGAAATTTGAAAGTGACTGAGTGATTACTACAGTTAACCAACTGTAAGTTGGTTCAGTTCTAATAAGGGTTAGAAGTTCATGTTCATTTTCAAATTCAACATATGGTCATTTTATCTGCATTTTTACACAGTGACTTTAAACCTTCAACACACGTGATCAAGATGAGGACTGTAGATACAGATACATACATTATATGCTATTATTATTGTTATTACGTCATCCACAGTTACTTTATTATGCATTATTGTAAGAATAAGGATGCTGTGATCATTTTAAGAAATTATATCGGAGAGGAACATGTACCCTCTGTGCGGCTGTATGTCCTGTTTCCTCATCATGCAGTAAGAGTAGACATAGATTGCTGGAGATGAGGAGCCAAATGAATAAGATTACACAAGCCTCTGATGATTTCACTCAATCTTTATTCAAGGCTTTGATATAGTGTATTGCATCACATTCCTCCTTGTTAGCTGAATATTACTCTTCTGAGACTTATTAGACGTGAATCATTTATGTTTGGTGTTTTGCTTAATTGCATCTGACACATCAACCACTTGCCATACAAAACAAAATCTGCCAACACGATTATTCATTAACGTGACGTGAATGGGGAGTCTGAATTATTTTGTGCTGTACATGCACAGGAATGTAGTGCAAAACATATCTTCACTCTTACTCGTTCTTTTCAAACACAGGCTCGAAATCAAAGCATGACCTGCAATTTGAATGAATCTTTTCTTTTCTGAATTTAATAGCCAGGATGTTCTCAAAGGAGTGCTACGGTAAAGGTCTATATTACTTCTCATTTAAATGCATTAGCATCTTTCTGCCCTCCAAACATCCAACAGAGAGATAGCAAAGAGAAAGTTTTGGTCCCTTTGGCATGTGATATTAAAAATACACCCACCCTTATTTACTGCTTGGGTTAAAAACAAATTTCACTATCCTGTTTGGCTGCCTGTGTGAAGGTAGCTAATACATTAATAATTTAAACACTTTCCTCCATCTTTTTTTGTGCTTTTGAGCCTCAGGCTTAGAAATGTCACTCAGTATTATGGCCTTTCACACCATGCTGCACTATTGTACAAATATTCTGCTGCTAAATGAGTGGACTTTGACCAATGTCCAGCAGTGAGGAAGCAGGGAGATGTTTGGGATGTAGCTTCCTGTTTAAAAATTATTCACTGGATGGCAGCTCCCTAGCAACTGTTCACCCGAGATGTGGGTGTAGGCACTGAAAAGAATACATTTGGCATCAAGAGAGAAAACTGCTGTATGGCATTTTTCATACAGTTAGTGACTTGAGAGTGAGTCACTGGGCGGACAAGGAGGCTAATTCTTTTAAGGAAGGAAGAAGGGAAAGAAGGAAAAGTGTACCCTGTACTCAGTGTGTATGCAAGCAAGGTTGAAAAACTGATGAGTAAATTAATACCAGGATGAAAATCTGTGTTTTACTGTCCTCTTTGGTTTAAATTTTAAGCCTGTCACATCTGACCACACCCAAAATCACTGATGGGTGTGGTCAGAGGTGCACCTGTAACCAACCAGGTCATGGTGTACTGACACACCCTGTAGTACACTATTACATCACTACAGCAAAATAAGAAGTTTAACCACTGAAGGCCAGCAAAAACAAGATTTTCAACTGCTTTAAGTTGCTCTGTAATGACTTTTGTCAGCTGATCATAATTGAAAATATGTCCATGTTTTATTGCAGTATTTACAACCATCACCAATGTAAACTAACCATAACCAGCATCTGATGATGATGGTGGTGGTGGGGCCACCTTTTTTTTTACATTTAGAGCACAGATTGTACCTCTAATTGAACAACAGCAAAATAAACAGTAACATTTTACATTATTTACTGAATGAGTGCACATCCATAGTAGCTGCAGCTGCAGATTATCTTTCAGTGATATCTTCCAGGAATGCCAATCCACTCCTCCTCCTTCTCCTGCCTCTCTCTAGGCTTGCCCTCCCCGCACAGACGGATGCTGGGATGGAGGGATGGACAGAGGGGATTACTGAGCGTTGTCTCATTCAGTATGAGTCATCCTGCTGTATCACTCGCACTGTTTGTAACGCCCACACAACACCACGAAGCACCGCATACACGTGCTTACAAACACACACTGCACTCTCTCAAACCCGTATGTTGAAGCTGCGTACCTGTGACATTCATTATACCTCACTGAATTCTCGACTATAAATCCTGAGCCAGGCTGGAACTGCATGCAACTTGGCACACAAAACACCTGCAAACACACAAACCTCTTGCAGCATTAACAACACACAGAAACGATATCTGACTTCCTGAGCTCTATAATGTTCATGTACATGACATAAACATAAATTGGAGAGTTTTGTATCACTAGAGTGTCACAGTAGTAATTTCAATTTTTAGTTTATTTTTAGTTTTGGACCTTGGCTGCTCATATATGCTGTGCCATGTCAACTCTGGTCCAGGGAATGCATTGAGTAATTGGTTCTGTACCAAAGAATTAAGCCCAAGTGAAAATGTAAATGGTAAATGCTCTTGTGAAATCCATGTCTTGCATAATTCATGTGCAACAAACAAATGTGTGCAAACAAAGACATGTTCTCACATTCATCTCTGTTCAGGTTTTCACTTGAAGACGTGATGGAGCATAACTGAGTGGAGTGGGGTGTCACCTCCACCTTCTATGATATTTTAAATGTTGTATGTCTTAAAGGAATAGTTTTTGGGATATGCATTTTAGGTCATATGCATATTTGTTTTCTTTTCTTTCCAGTTTAATGAAAAGTTTGATACCACTCCCATGACTGATAAATCTGAAGCTAACGCCAGGAGCCAGTTAGCTTAGCTTGGCGTAAAGACTGTAAACATGGTGAAGCAGCTAGCTTGCACACAAAACCACCATGTAAATCCACAACTTGTTGTTTTGAGAAAATTATCCAATGTAGTCACTGGTGAGGTTTAGAGAGGCTGGTAGACAGTTTTTTTGTTATCTTTGGACAGAGCCAGGCTAGCTGTTTCCCCATTTCCAGTGTTTATGCTACACTAAGCTAACCGGCTGCGGTTGGTTGCTTAATATTTAACGTACAGAGACAGACATGAGAGTGGTATCATTCTTCTCATCTAACTCTCAGCAAGAAAGCAAAGAAGTGTATTTTTACAAAATGTTGAACTACTCTTTTAAATTGACTTTCATACACACAATTATTTAGGTTTGTTTACCTTCTTACTTTTCCTGCTAGAACTTTACATTTTCTGTCATTCATCTTTTGTGTTTTTCTTCTCTCCTTTCAACAACTACAGTATGTAAGTCTGTCTCTCACCCTTGGGCACTTTCTCTCCATTTCTGCAGCACACAGCATTTTTCTTTTGCACTGTTAATCTGTCATTTCTTGCTCTGTCTCTCGTCCTCCTCCCACTTTCACTTAATGCTCTAAATACTGATATAGTACGTGTGCCGAGAATGAGAAATAATGGATATATTTGTTTGCCGAGACAGACACTCTGAGAGCTCGTTAAACACCAGATAAGAGGTACTCCACAGCAGCGGCGCCAGATGAATCTGCTTGATAAATAAATCTAATATTTTTACCCTCTCTTCTTCTCTGACTACCAGGAATCTGATGGAGAGATGCAGCATGACACAAGGTTAGCCACTTTCACTTTTACCTCCTCTCCTCCCGGCAGTGACACCACCACCACACCTCTCTCTCCTTCTTCTTCTCTCCATCACTCCTATAACCCCTCCTCTTCCCATACACCTCCCCCTGCTCCATTCAATTCTCAGCTCCCTCTCTCACTTTCTCTCTCTCACTCTCTCTGCCTACCAGCCTGTCTCTAGTCAGAATTACAGGAGGCTTTTTCTAAATGCATGCCGCTCTGAAGGGATGCACAGGCACATGAATATTGTGATCTTACCAGCTGAAAATGAAGCGAAAAGCATTTAAACGGTAAGGCAAGAAAGAGAAGTGCATGCCTGTCTTTTTTTAGCTTCTCTGAGATAAGTGTGTGTAGTTGCTTTGCCACACTTATGAAAATAATGATTGTTGTGATTGCGCTTCTGTTGCTGTTTTGCCGTTCTGTCCATGTGTTGCATAGTCCAAGTGCTGTCACAAAAGGGTTGGGTAGACAGCTGTGCATTCAACAATACAGCATGTTTGGAGAATATCAATACTTGTTGTGCAGCGTGTTCGAGTAAACTGAAGCTTTTTGTCACTGTAATCTCTGCAGCAAAGGAAGTGAGGCTACTGAAGACTGTTTGGTTTAGTTGAAGTATCTGTGTTTTTGTTGCTCAGTCGATTCAGCTGTCATTTGGATTTTATTGGCGTGAGAATAATGAGGCACCAAATGTTTTCACAGCCCTCAATTAACTCTCATATTCATTCACTTGGCAAGATCATACCACAGAGGCAATTATGGCTAAACAAGCGAATCAAGAGAGAGAAAGTTGTTCCCATTCAACCAAACTCCTCACCTTGTATAGATTAAGAGAAAAAGAGAGAGAGACAAAAAGGGTAAATCCATATTTTACTTGAGTTGAGAAAAGACACATGATTTCTTTGTATTTCAAGTAGTAAATCATGAAGTCTTCTTCCATATGTTGCCTTTAGGTAGCTTTATAATCTGCATATCGGCACATTATGATCATAACATCTAGAAGTTAATTGCGTTCACCTCCAGTTTTAACCTCCAACAAGTGAGGGAACACTGATTTTTGGAGATGATCCCCGCTTCCTGTTACATAATTACAACAAACAGCACCTCAGATAAGGTGCTGTCCAGAGGGAAACTTTAGGTCTTTGAAGTGAGTTTCAAACTTCCTGTACCTTCCTGAAAGAGCTTTAATTAATCTGGTGGAAAAAATGAAAAAGAAAAGAGAACAATGTGTGCTAACCATTTCGGCACTACAGTGTTGTTTTTCTGTGTTGTGACTCAATGTAATTAATTTATCATTACTTCAAAGATGGCAGTAAAATTAAATCCAGTACTGTACATGGAGTGAGAGGCAATCCTAGTTAACAAATATTACATTTATTCAACCTGTCTTAACAAGTATAATTCATATACAAGCAAAACTCTACAGAAATGTTTGGTCATTCTAACAACTAAACATTTAAACACACAATTGATCCAAAAATAACAATAAATAAGTCTTGAAAGCTGTCCAAACACATCATCAGCTCCACCAATCCCCAGCAGCTCACCATGCACTGCTCCTCCTCAGTTTTTTGAAATGATTCTTGTCATAGATAATAAGCCAAAGCATATCACCAAAGGCTGTTTTGTTCTTTATTTAAGCTGAATCAGATCAATGCCAACTAAATTGAGATCATTGTGCACTGGCAAAACATTACCAACTCATTGTCTTCACATGCAGAATGCACATTATGAAGAGCACAGAGAAGGAGAGCGCATAAAGAGAATATTAGCTTCATAAGTCATTTTTTTATGAGATTTACAATATTTTAATAGTACCCTTTTAACATAGATAATTGAAACTTTGTTGTAATTCTCATATTTTCCATCTTCAATTTTCTGCTTGAAAGTTCTGTGAGATTGCTGTAATCGCTATTCGTCTTTTATTTTTAGATTATTAATATCCTCTTTATGAGGTGATTTGCTGAGCCCGTTCACTTGTGCCAGTCACACAGAGGAAATGCTGAACTTTACAAAAAAGTATAATAAAAATGTCACTGTCAAATTGAAATTGAAAGCCGAAATGGTGATGCCCACAGGAGCGCATTATGTTCTTAAAAATGGACACTGTGCCCCTTAAGTCAAAAGATAACTTCTTACTGACAGATGAAAAGGTTATATCTTTTAAAGTTCAACTTTCTGTAAACAAGAATTCAATGAGTTTCCATGAGTCCAAGGGTAGTGGAAGTTTCTTTGTGTACATATTGGAGAAGCACACGAAATTACAGGCATAGTTGCTGAGCTTAGTTTTGGATAAAGCAAGAACAGAAAAGTGATTTAAAAAATCCAAACAGCCAGCTCAATAAAAAGCATGGAGAAAAAAAAAAACTGTATTGGCTTCACTTGACTTGCTGTGACTTTTAATTAGGTCTCTACAAATGTTTCAGTGTACCTTCATCAGCTGAATCTACCCATGATCCACTTTGCCTCCTGCACCAGCCCCTGGGAAACATCACTAGACCACTGGGCTTCACTCAGACTTTGAGGAATACGCCTAAAGAGGCTTTGTTTGTTCATCTCTCTCGTCTTTCCCTAAGCTAGGCACGTAGAATCCAAAAAGCAGATGCTATATGAAGGCTCCCTCCAGGTTAGCCTGGAGCAGTTTGCCACCTCCCCGCTCCCTCATTCTTCTGTCTAATTATTTCCGAGACGATGAGATCAGAGATTTATGAAGGAGCCATTTGTGAGGACCTGCTCTTTATGACAAAGTGCCCTGAGATAACGTTGTTATGATATGGCGCTATATAAATAAAACTGAATTGAATTGAATTGAGGGTGGACTACTGTAGCATCTGGAAGTGGTTGATGAGGGATCTGCCTTGGAGCGTACTCAGGGGGTTGGCTTTGTCTTTGAGTGTGCACATGTATCTGTATTCTCTGATTTAGACCCCTGTGAATCACATGTCTAAGTCTTAAGAGTCCTTCTCTGTCTTTGACTTCGCACCTCACCACCCCCGTCGCTCCCTGGACTATTGGAGATGCGCCTGTCACACAGCATTTATACGGCTTCGTCAAAGCCAACAAGACAGGGTCAGCTGGGCAACATAAGCCTCTGGAGCGCCCATACAGTGGACCTAGAGTGTCTTTTAAACACAAAGTCTATATACTGTATGTCAGAAGAGTATGACATGTGGCATTTTAATGTCACATATGAAATACAGAGGATAGAGCTCTTCAAAACATGGGTTTTTACTTGATCTTAGTGTCCCCACACAGGCTATTTTAGCTCTCATGCATTATTTTTTCTTTGTTCTCGCAGCTCATAAATGCATTAGCTTCAGTCCTGATCTCTCTTGTTCAGGGTCATGGTTCAGAGACTGCTCCTATTATATCAACAATAATTTGTTGATTCAGCCTCTGTTGTGTGTCGGGCGGCAAACACACATAGCATTCTTACAAGCTACATGTTGAACAAACTGTGCACCTATTGCACCAATTATACCTCAATAAATATTTCATTGCACCCTGGAGGGCCATGCACGTTCAGCCTACATGCACATAATTTCACCAACCGCTGGTCCCATCCTGCATGGTGGATTTCCAGATGTTCAATCTGGGCTGTGACGATAAAGAGAAAAGGCTCGAAGGTGAAAAGCACAGGATTCTTGCTTCAAAGGCGAAATTTGGTCTTCATGGCCCTTTGTACCTCTTTGTGCTCTGCAGTGCTGAGCTGAGCTACTGTACAACATGTGCTGTGGCGGGACAGGATCCTATAAATTGTAATCTCTGAATTCAGATTCAGAAGTTATTTAATCATCTTTAATGTTTGGATATAGTTAATAGTTTAATTTGCAGATATAAGAGTGTGACATGTACTTTAATTTGCTGCAGTCACTGAAAATGTAAAATTCTTATATAACGTTTTTGTGGACACCAGCAGTGTCGACAAAGACTGCTATGTGCCTGCAAATAAATACAGACTGCATCTCCTTAAAGCAACTATAATCAAAATATTTATATTAACAATCGATCACATACTTGTATGGGAAAGGAGTCGCTTGTAGTGACAAACCCACAGAGAATTATTACCTGACTCTGCAGTTTCCCTCAGCTCTATAGAGGATTTTAGTGTCTTTCAGCTCATTGTTCTGGTTTTCTGGCCCACAACATTACTGTTTTGGTTCACTCTCACCGCTCTCATCGTTGGTGTTGTTTTCGGCCGCAGCAGACAGCTGTTTTCAGCCATGAAGCTCTAAAAGCCCACTGTACTCTACCTGCTCACCACCAAACGGCAGACAGACAGTTAGTGATGAGCTGGTGAACATAGCGGAACATCTAAAGAGCCAAATATTTCCTTCATTAGTTGGTAGAGACCAAAAACAGAGCTTAAAGGAGAGTAAGTATTGGACTTTCATTTATCAAGTGGCAAGAAACACGACTTCAAATGAATCCATATCTGTATGATGTGTAAATAAGCAACTGTTTGCTACCAAGATCGGCATATCAGCTTAAAAGGTGATAATATGTGAATGTGTGTTACTACAGATTTAAATTACTATACATTTTATATGAAGCCATCTATGGGGCAAATACAAATACGATAAGTTTCTTTTTATTAATCCCATGCCCTAAATGTTCACCATCTTAGTTCAGCATGTTGGCATGCTAACATTTTCTAATTAGCACTAAACACAAAATACAACTGAGGCTAATAGGAATGTATTTAGTTTTGCAGGTATTTGGTCATAAAGCAAAGTATTGGACAAATTAAAATTGTCACCTGATGATGCCGCTAGATGAGAAGTTAAGGGATCACGTCTCATCAAGTTATTACAATTCTTCCTCAGCTGGCGGTGAATGTCTGAACCAAGTCTCATGGCAATCCATCCACTTGTTCAGATATTTCAGTCTGGACCAAACTGACATTGCCATCCTTAGAGCTTTGCTGCTGGCACGGCTAAAAACTAGAATACTACAGTATGAGCAAAATACACCAAATATCAACTATTAAATCATCAGGAGCAGTTGCTTTATAGATCATTAAAACACGTCTCTGTGTTGTATCTCAACGGCCTGTGAGGCGATTACTTCATGTTCTCCACCAGGCTGAGAGCACAGGTATGTCACGACTGTGTTGTCGTGGCAACCTCAGTGAGGACTGAACTCATTCTCTTTCACAGAATTTTAACAATGACTCAGGCTGTGGTCTTAACACACAAACGTATAAATTGTGTGAATCATTCTTTCAGTACACTACATCCTTCTCTCTCTCTCTCTCTCTCTCTCTGTCTCTTTCTGTCTCTCTCTCTCTCTCTGTCTCTTTCTGTCTCTCTCTCTCTCTCTGTCTCTTTCTGTCTCTCTCTGTGTCTGAGTATTGTTGCTTGTTTGAGAGGTTATGAAGGGGTGACGAGCACAGTGAACTGCTGGCCTGCGGCACTGTGTAGCTCTGGAGCCATAATATTGTGTACTTATGTCAGGAAACACAGATAGAAAGAGAGACACAGAAGACATTTTGTCAATACATACAGGTACAGCAATGTGAAACATAAAATCTTCATCAAGTTTATTAATTTCACCTTTTTTTAACCTCCATTGTTTGTACAACCAGGCAGCTATTGTGAAAATGGAGTCAAAATTTAAAGAGTATTGCGCCCTCGGCTTAGAAAGGAATTAAATTTAGGAGGGCTGGAGTTGTTTTTCTTGATGAGAAGGGAAACATCTTTGGAATTATAGGAGACTTGAACTTCATTTGACCTGATGAATCTGAAGTCTATTACATTGTCCGAGTTGTTGCCCAGAAGGTATTCTGGCAAATATATATTTTCAGTTGAGGCCCACTCTGAAGTTTTGTCGATCTTCAGCGGACGCTGAAGGATTTTTTTTTATCCTTTACCCATAAAGAAACATACACAATGTCAGGAGAATTCTTTTCAGAACATATTATTATACCTCTATATTACTGATAAAGATAAAAGTGAAATTCAGGGCAACCACGTGGTTCAGCTGTAACTACATTGTCCATGCTTCAAATCCTGCCTTATATGTAATTCTCAATCTTAGTGTCTTCTTACAGCTTGGAGTTGTGAAAAAGCTTGTAGAGTTGAAGGGGAATTGTGATTTAAAGCTCTTTCTCTGAGGTATGCAGACTTTCCAGAAAACATTTGTGGTAGATTTTATTTTATGTTTTGACATTAATCGTGGGACTTCTTTGAAAGAGCAGCACAGAAATAAGATAAAAGGTGGTGTTTTAGCCCAAGGCCAATCTCATGCTGACTGCTTAATCACTGTATAGTGGCTAGAGTACTTCATGAGCCTAAAACTGAGACCAGAACCCAGACAAGAACCAGACCAGACTGAAGCCCACTGGTACTGCCATATTTGAGACCCCAACACAACCACACAATCCAAAGCTATATTTTGTCTTTATTTCACCAATTATCCATTGTAATCCATTGTAACACTGGCTTTAAATGTGACGATGTCACTTGAGTAATGTTATCAGACCTCCGTCCAGAGCCATGAACACATTATCTAACTGTTTTCACAGGCTGTGTAGTAATTCCTGTGACTAGTAAATTGACAATCTGTCATGATGGACCAGTCAGATCCAGCATCGTATGTTATGTTGTGCTGTTCCAGATAGTGATCCAGACACCGCCAAGATATATTGCACTATTCAGCATAATAAAGGATGTTTAAATTGGACTATGAGGAGCTGTGAGCTGCCAGTACCACAGTGTAGTAAGTATGGTTTGGCAGCAGTAAGTTACAGATGGGGCTGCAATTTACTTCCCATTTAAGTGCAGTACGTGAAGCTTTTCCACTGAGGCAAAATAGTTTTTATGTCACTTAGTTTTGTAGTGAGATGGTATTGACTCGTTTATTGAGGACTGTCAACTAAAGAAATGAATACACTAATCAGGGGTTTGTTTTATTGATAAATTAACTCATACCTTTCCTAAAATCTGAAAGGAGAGGTTCACAATTTCAGGTGCCCATATGAACATTGCAACCATTTTTGCTTGCTGTAATCATTGCTCCTGTTCATACTGGACATTCAAAGATCCCTTCTTACAGTGCTTTCATTGCAAGTGATGGGAGACAAAATCCACAGTCCTCGTTCTGTGTAAAAATGCATTCAAAAGCTCAGCTGAAGCTAATAGGGGGTTTCCACTTTCTAAATTAGTCAAATCAAGCAGGTATCTTCCAAAGTTACAGCCTTTTTAGTACAAAATTTACTCTTAAAACATGTCGTTGACTAGAAAAATTGCGAACCCTACCCTTTAACCACAAACACACAAAAGCACAGAGAGCCCACCAGCTCAGCGTGATGTGGGAAAGATCCCCTGTGGTGACTCCTGCTGTGACCCCCTGATGTGATCTGATCAGCAACAGTGTGAAATATGCTTACAAATTGTCATAATTGACTGAACGCTTGCCATTTCCTCTGAAGCCTCATACGTGGATGCATGCACAATAGACTGCTGTATTTCTGCAGTCTTGCATCAGAAGAAATATACATGGCTCTCAAGTAAAGACTCAACCGCTGTGGTAGATCATACCAAGGGAAAAAACTTTAAAAAGAAAAATTGCAAGATAATGATGCTAATTATCTCTTATGCCCTTTTGGCTTTTAGGCTGTTTGAGTCTCATCCTTTTGAGATATGCAGCAGTTGAGATGCATTTGAAGCAATAATTCTGGCTTATTACAACTCGGGTCTCATTTTTGTTGTGTTGGTCATCAGTTCTATCAGTAATAATAACATGCTACTCACCAAGTTAATTGCTATGGTCTGGGAATGCAGCGACATCGCTAAAAATAAGTCAAAGGGGGCAAGAAACATGCAACTGTCCTGTGCAATGAGTTAATATTACCAACATTATGGGTGTTTTGGTTTTACCTACAAATAACTTTGCCTACGCAATGTGTTTGATATCGAAAACAGCTGTTTGCAGCTTTTCTTATCAACAGTCATTGTTGGTTCCTTTCAACCTTGATCACAATCTTTCCTTCCTCTTAAATAGTAGTTTTTATGTGTTACCAAAACTTTAAAGCATAAGTTTGACATTTTGGGAAATACGGCAAGTTCTGGTTTTCGGGGGATTACGTACAAAACCATATCTTGCCCAGGCTCAGTAACTTCCTGGAGTGTCCGCAGGTTGCCTTATAACTTGTCATTGTTACGCTTAGTTTTTTGTACTGATCGAACAAACTAGAATGTGTTAATTGGTGAGCTTTAAATGTGCTGGAAGGCAGATTTTGTTACCTTTGGACAGAGTTAGGCTAGCTGTTTCCCTGTTTTCAGTCTTTCTGATAAGCTATTTTTACAATTTAACATAAAGATGTGAGAGTATCAATCTTCTCATCTAACTCTCGGCAAAAAAGCCAAGAAGTGTATTTTCCAAAATGTTGAACTACCCTTTTAAATTGACATTTATACATACAATTATTCCTTTTACAAAGTAGTTTTTGTACTGTACTTAACCTCAACCATGACAATGGCAGGTCAAAAAACATATTAATATTATGAAAATATTATATAATAATATTTTTTTCATGGTTTTGGAAGGCACTGACAATGTTTTTCTTCTCATAGAGGCACCAGGTTAGAGACATTCATATGGATCAATATGGAAGGCACTGACAAACGACCTTTTTTTGTTGTTTGGAGGAGAAAATTTTGTTAAACTGTTTACAACCTGTGTTATCGTCTAACTTCTCGATTCACCATGCTCCCAGATCTCAGCAATTACTTTGGTTAGCACAATGTCATCCTAACCAATAGAAATGCTGGCCGAGACAACAAAAATAATACCTCCAGTGTTATCCTCTGAGCTGGAACATGAAGATTTACATAGATGAGGTGCTTGTGTCTCTGCGAGCTGCTCACTTAATGGAAGACTTCAGGAGGGATGGCACTGTGGCCATTAAAGTTTAATATCCTCATTTGGTCACTGTGAATAGTATATCTGGCAGGCAGTAGCGCTACCTCGCTCACCTCTCATGGCTCATTATTAGTAAATCAACCTGCGGGCACCATAAGGGCTCCACATTGTAGATCCAAGATGGATGCTGGCTGGTTGTGACCTTTACTAGGTTTTGCATTAAGGTTTTTTGGTTGTTTTTTTTTATTAAACTAGAGTCACTTGCTATTGGAGCCATTCTCATGAAAGAGAGAAAGTATACAGGCAGAGTGGGAGGTGGAAGTTATAGTCTGCAGCATTACAACAACCATTTGTTGTACTCCCTGTAGTGTGCATTGTCTGATAATTATGACAAGTTGTAACACATGGGGAAAGTTTTTCAGGTAAACAGGCTTTACTCGTGTTTCCATCCACACTATAGACTCCTCTTTATACTTATGAGGGAACACTGTAGAGAGGAATGTGTGCTTCATTTACATATCTTTTACTGTTTTGAGTTTCTCTGGCAGTGTAGAAACAGCAGTAAGCCTATCATGAGGTTCTCTGAGGACTTACGGTTTGTTCCTTCATGTGGGTAGTGTTTACCTTGCCAAACAACTCCTGAGGCACCAATATCTGCTGTTTATGCCCCTGGGGGAGGTGTTGTGATACAGTGAGGATACAGTACTTCATATGCACTGCAGGGAGGTAAGTGTTTATGTTTGTGCATGTGAGGATGGATTCTATATAACCGCACTTCCTTACCAATTCAGCAACTATTTCTGTCTTCTTTCCCTCTCTCTCCCTCTGTGACTTGCAGATAAGAAAACGGGTATAGCAAAAGTGTTTCCAGAAACTGCAATTGTTTCCTGAGCCAGTGTTGAAGGGAGATTAAATATAATAAGTAGTGGTGCCATTAGAAATGGCGACAGGCGACAAAACATTCATTCCAGTTTGTTGTTGAACTGCTACCCTGCCACTCTGCGGGGACTGATAAAAGTTATGCTGCTGGCAACCCCTGTCTCTATTTGTGCATTTATGCTTACTTGGCTCTTAAGGACAAGACATAGTGGTTTTTTAAAGGCAAATATATGGACTCACTGAAATTTTGGCGCTCCCTAAGTTACTGTTGCTATGCCTGTCTGGTTTTTACAGCACATAATGCAGTTTACAATGACAGTGGTGGCAGATTTACAACTCAAAACTCTTAGTAATTTTTGAAACAACATGTCTTCAATTTCATATGGAAGTAGACAGAAACAGGCTTCTGATTTCTAGCTGACGACTGTGGACAACTATAAAGATGACTGTCGCAATCAGATTTTATCAGGAGTGGCTAGCTAACGTAAGCTAATACTAACACTAAAACTGAAACATTTTATTACCACCTGAAATTTTATTGTTTCCAGCTGATTTGTTTCAAAACAAAAAGCCTGCATGTAAAAAGCATTAAATATGCATATGATGGCTACATACATGATGTAGTGCAAAGAGACTGGGGCTAAAACTAATTTGAGGTAAAAAGTTAGCATCCTCACTAGTTGATGATCCACGAGACATATAAATAAAGAGACAGTATTGTTCTTGTTCATTGCAGTGCAGCGCTTTGTATTAGTTATTCCTAGTGTGACATCAGATTGTTATTTTGTGTTTAATGTAACACTGTTTACATACTTGACAAGCAAGACAGAGGTTAGATTTATTCTTTATTCTTCGTATTTTCAAACGGTATGTTTCACTTTTTAACGTTACAAAGGAAAGAGCTTTTAGGTTGAGGACTAACCGATGTGTTTGGCAAACATAACGCTACCTCGGATAACAAGTTTGGCAGTGTGAAAACTTGCCCAAATCCCACAAAGAACACGACAGACCCGCTAACGTTAAACTCTGATAGCATCCAGGACCAGCTTCCACACAGTGAATAAATACTACACAGTGGATGTGCTAGTTGTAAATGGGCCGTTAACGTAACCTGTAACCCCACCAAATGTAATTAGCTAATGAAATGCACCTTAGCCTTAGAAGTATTAGTATTAGTCTACTGCAGTAAGCTAGTTAGCTGGACATGCTAACGTTTGCAGCTTACATGGGAGCAGATAAGCACAGTGTTAAATCCATTCTTTATACTTTTGCACTTGTGTTTTGGGGTTTGGAAAGGTTAAAAACGACACCACCCTCCAAACTCTTTAAATACAGATTATTGCTCTTAATACAGCCCAGTGCTCACTGCTTCAACATGCGGAGAAATACAAAGCTTGACAGACCCTACTCAGGGGAGAGCTCTAGCAAATGCTCAATTGTTTTCTTTCTTCTTTTCATTTTTTAGGAGCAATTATTTGATAGCTAATAGGCACTATCAACAAGACTCATCAAATGCAGGTGCATAAAGAAAGATACAACTGGAAAGGTTTATTCTGGCATTTTATGCTTGCTAGTGGCAGGTTATTAAGTTTTTACGGTGCACAAGACCTGCGTTCATGCCCCAGCACTGCAGAGCAATGATGAAGGATGGAAATAGAAACACACACTCATTCATCACTGATTTATTAAGGAATATCCTCTGTGGTCAGCTGGTCCATTACTCACAAATCCGTAGGGTCCTGCAGTTTGTGGTGGCTGCATTGAACTGTTCCCATCAAGAGAGAGAAGTAAATGATGAAAAAGGAGGGTCAGGTGATAGAAATATTAATCTTTCTACATTCAGTGTGATTCAGTTTTTTTTGGATTATAGAATAATAGGAAATCGATTAAAAGATCTTTGTGCATTGACCTTTCAATAGGAAGTGCAAAGTTCAACTGGAGGTGCAATAATTCAAAGTACTGCATACTATTTAAGTTTGTTTACTGGACTTATCTAATTGAACCCCCAGCTCTGCTTTGTCATACCAAACTGGCTCATTTTCTGAATGCACACAAAATCTCTGTTTTTCTCTGGAGTCAACAAAACTAAATGTGCTGCTAAATCTGTGGGACTTCAAAGCTGTTTTTCTCTGCTTTCTTGCCAGGGTCATCACAGATAGCCAACTCCTATCTGCCTCCCCAGGCAAGACTTAGAGCTTTGACTGTTGGTTTGTGGTTAGAGTTCAAACTTGGCTTCAACATTCAGCAGACCACCACCAGCAGCAGCAGCAGCAGCAGCAGAAGCAACAACTACACACACATGAGAGCCAAGGCAGAGAGAAAAATATGAAAAAGATATATATTGGCAAAACTGCCCTCAAAACACAGAGAAATGGTTGCAAACATCAGAAAAGAAGGTAAGATGAGTCAGTCTGGGGAGTGTTTTAAACTCTAAACATCAGCCTCATTATCAGGGAATCCATTTCATTAATTTTGACTAACGGAAATGGATTCTCATTGGGAGGTCATGACCATTAAAAAGCTATTAAAAACATAATGTGGCATCTATTCATTCCCACCATTCATCTTCATATCTGCCATCTACATGAAATCTACATCCAAGTTAAGGCTGCATGACATTTTACCAACAACAGTCTTATATATCTGGACAGCAACAAAAAAATGTGATACCCTAGAAAAAATCAATGGCTGTGAGCTCGGACTTAATTAAACTGGTATTACATAGTGATAAGAGCCCAGAGCAATTTTCACATGTACTTACAATCGCTCTCTGGATCCTTGCCATGTGATTTTACAACATCACTTGGAGCTGTTAGACAGTGGAGAGGTTGTAAAGATTTTGTTTTGTTGTAGCGCCAGACAAGTGGAGTGGGCTGAATGTGAAGCCTCAGCATGTTGGATACATAAACTATTCAATGACTCATCTATCTATATATCTGTCTGTCTGTCAAACATTTATAAAGGAATAGTTCAACATGTTGGGAAATAGGCTTATTTGCTTTCTTTGCAAGAGTGAGATTTGAAGACGAGCAACGGTTCATTCACCTGCCTGGAATGTCTGAATCTGGCTATAGCACAGGTTGCCAGACATGGGCTGCAAGCACGAAACATCACCAAACCTGGCAACCTCGTTACGACAAGTCTTTGGGATTCTGCACATAGTCACTGTAATTTTTACATTTATGTCTATTTTTTGTACAAGTTGAACAAGCAATATACAAGATGTTAAGTAAGCTTCAGAGGTGTTGGTAGGCGCATTCTTTCAACTTTGGATAAAGCTAGGCTAGCTCTTTGACTTCGACTAAGCTAGGCTAACAACATTCTGATCCAGCTCAGTACTTAAAGGACTAGTTTTTGCTCAATTCTTTAGACTTAGATGAGAAGATTGAAATCACTCACATGTGTGAGTACGGAGCTATAGAGCCAGGAGGCGATAAGCTGAGCTTAGCTTAACATCAGGGGGGAAACAACTTGGGTTTTAACAAATTTCAAAAATGCGCCTACCAACACCTATAAAGCTCCCTAATTAACATGTTGTGTTTGTTTAATCTGTACACAAGCAGTAATGTAAAAGCAGTTACATAGTATAACCCAGCATTTCTGTGCAGCATTTCTTCTCCACTCCCAGCTGTTATTAACAGCATGTAACTCCCTGTAAAACCACAAACGTTGTTTTTACATTTATGTTTCTGTACGGGTTAAACATGCAAAATACAATGTATAACTTAATGAGCTTTAAAGGTGTTTGTTGGAATATTTTTTCAGTGGACAGAGAAATTTCTAGTCTTTTTGCTAAGCTGTCTCCAGCTCCCTACTTAATGTACGCACTCTATGCCTTTTAACAAACAGACAATGAAAGTGATATCAATCACTATACTACACTCTCACAAAGAAATCAAATAAGCGTATTTTTCAAATTGTTGATCTGTTCCTAAATTTGGTGCATATACGTGCTGTTTTGGGCCAGATGTGTATCTAATGTCAGGGTCCAAGTTTATGGGCTTATTTTTTATGTAATGACTTCTTACTGTGTGATGAAGGCTTAATTAGTGGAGATCTTCAACCAAGTACCCAGACATTAAAGGTAGTCCATTGCCCCACCCACATATTGACACAACACAGTCTATAAGTCTTTCTGTGGACACCATCTTCTACTCCTTTACTGCCAGCTTCTTAATTGAGGCTCTTGTCCGAGGTGAGGTGGTTGGAGGTGCACTCATTGTGCCTGCTGGTTGGCAGCGCTGAGCCATTGAACCTCTCTGTGAGCCAAGTATCCATCAGTCTGGCAAAATGCTAAATCCCCCAGAGCACACACTGCCCCTGCTCCCCATCTCTAGCCTTTCATTACCACATCCATTCCCTCGGTCAGTCCTGTCGGTGTGTTTTCGTCCCCCACACTCAAACCTGCATCAAATGCACGACCAAAGTATTGCTCCCTATCTGTCTGGTATGTTGTTGCTGTTGATGGTGGTGGTGTTGAAACGGTGCTATTCTGCCCTCTCACTCACTCTCTCTCATGCTCTTTCTTTGCTCCTTCTGCCTTTTTGACCCTCTTTTAAAGCTTACTCACACAGAAAGCTGTGGTCCATTCTATATTTCCACCTGTTCTTCTATGAATCACCCATGGTCTTTGTCTGGGGGCAAAAATCCTTTCCTATTCTTTCAGAGATTCGATAGGGGGGATGTGTAATGGAATTCACCATTACACCGATGGGAGCTCCTTTCTCAGCTCTGCTCCCTCCCTGTGAATGGGAAATGATTAGTATTCCTCCTCCATCCATCTCCTCCTCCCCATCGGTGCCTCAATGCCTTCCCCCTGCCTGGGACCCTCTCTCACTCCAAACTGAATTACACTCCAGCTACACTTCACCCCTTTCCCTCCCTCTCACACAAACACATACACACTTTACTTTTTACTCTATTGCCTTTTCTTTCTGTCTGTTTTCTTTCCCTCTCTCTGCTTGGCTCTATGAATCTGACAAACTCTGACAGCAGTGAAAGTATATCAGTGTTGTGACTGTCTTCTCAAATCCTGTCCTCTAAACTCTCTCTGCTGCATGTTCAGCTCTTTCCACGAACACAAGGATGACCTCCGCAAGCGCCTGTCGTACACCACCCACAAACTAGAGATGGTGGAGACGGAGTTTGATTCCACTCGACAGTACCTCGAGACAGAGCTGCGCCGGGCCCAGGAGGAACTGGAGAAATTTACAGAGAAACTACGCAGGTGTGTGTGCGCGTGTGCCTGACACTGTGGGTAGCTTGCCTTTTTATGTATGTGTGAACTGTCAATTCCCCACCAGGAACAAACCCACCAAAGTCGTGCTGTGACGTCGAGGAAATTTGGGTTAGCTGATAGATGAAGAGTATTTTCACATTCTGTAGCATACAATTTAAAGGCCATGACAGTGGTACTCAGCTCATGGGAAACATTAAGGCTGGGGTATACTTGAAACAAACTACCTCATGCGATGTGTCGTTTAACCACATCGAAAAGTGTTTAGAGCTGTTCCTAATGGCCACACTCAATGGCAAGATAAACAAAAAGGACCACCAATAATCATTCAAACTGGGATAACAGCACACACTTTGGGGCAGTGTTTCCTCAAAGTGTTGCACTCGTTTGTATATGCAAAAAGTAATGGCAGGTAGTGAAGAACCAAAAAGGAGGACATCGGAGAGGTGTGAGGGTAAGGGGTTTCAGACGCTGTTCGACAATCTGACAAAAACATTCTGACCCCACAGGTTTCTGTATATCATTCCATATGAGATCCACATAAAACCCATTCATATAGGAAGGTATGTTAATGTGGATGTTTTTAAAGTGATCCTTTACGTATGATGAAAAAAGATTCCTATTTATGATGAATATCAGTATTTTTGTTCATATATACTTTTTGTCTCTTTCACAGCTATTGACAACATTTTGTTTTGCAGCCCAGTATCCCAAGTCTATATTGGACTATTCCACACCTCCATCAATGAATGCCGACATTCAGTGCAGGAAGTAGTGTGCCCTGCAATGCATCTGACTGTCGTGCAGGGCTCAGAGACCAGAGCTCATCCTCTGTTACAGACCTGAAATGAACTTTGGCCTTTTTCTTAACTGTCCGTAATCATGATCTCTCCCTAATTTTAACTCAAGGTGATGGAATCACCAATTTACCTTATTTCTGTGGTCCTCTGATTGGATAATCTAATTAGCATCTATGTACATGTATATACTGATGATTGTTACATATACTTGATGAAAGACAAATAGACCAAAACTTGTATTAAGTATCAAGTAACAAGTAAGCGAGGTAGTATGTGGGAACACACCTGCCAAAATGCATGCAAGCCTTTGCTTGTTTACTTACCATCCATAATAACAACGACCCATGTTGTTATTGAAAAATAATGCACCAGCTTCCCCTGAGTGCATATTTTTCATTGCATGTGATGAAGTGAATCATCCCACTTAGGCCATGGCTTCTTGCCAACAACATATTCATTCATGCTTTTGGGCAGTATGCACTTTAAATAGAAACATTGTTTTGGCACTATCTTTGACATCTTTGGAATAGATCTAAATGTATTCTTCTTCAACATGTGAAAGACGCCATAGCCCAGTAACAAATAGATGAGTGGCCTTCCAGCTATGAGTTTTAATTTAGCAGCGTGATTATAACCTCGAAGCAATGAGATTATCTGCAAATAGAGGAAACCTTCTGGTCAGACAGAACAGAGTGTTCTCTGTGGCCATGGTATAAATAAATGTGATTAATATGCTGTTTAAATAAACTTGAAACTTGGAAAACAGACATTATGGCCGCCTGGTAGACAAGGCATTTGTGTCTACCCAGGGGACTTTCTCACCCGGAGTCTGATCCTCTCCAATGGATCCTGCACAAATTCCATCTTTTTTTGTTATGATTGGCAGAACCCAATCCCAAACGCCTCTTCCTAATTTTAACCATCTGAATGATTGGTAGAGAGCTTGCTGAAGACAGAAAGTGCTGCCTGAAAGACTCGGGTCTCATTACGGCTCGTAATGACCGGTTTAGTTTGTTCTTCATCAATCATCAATTGGTAAACCACTCTCTTGCTGTGCTCAAATCTCTTTCTAGTCTTTGTTTTATGATTTGTCTCTGCATTTTGTCTCCACTGCCCACATTCTCCATATCTGTCTGGTTAATGGAGCCATAAATGCTGGTTTATCAACACTCTCTTTAGGCCCGAGAGAGCTAATGTGAAAATGTGATACTGAACTGAGAGGTGACATGATAAAACACCAGGAACTAGTTAAATAGAGAGTTGAAGACCTGTTCCATTATGCCCACTAATGCACTGGAAGTCTACCAAAGAGCAATAGTGACGAGAGAAATGAAAGGCGAGGAAAGGAGGAGAAAGCTATGAAAAAATACAACTCAAAAGGAGGAGAGGGAATTTAAAGAGAAAAATACATAAAAAAGCTTAACATGTTAGTCTTCAGTTGCAGAGTCAGTGCTACAGGTCTGCTTATACATGTTTACTGATTTTCTATCATAAAATATTTAAGGATTTAAAGTTTTTTATGATCACATAATTTTTTTTTTTTTTTAGTATCTCCTGCTGTGGCGCTTAAACATATCATCAACCCTTTTTACTGTGTTTTGGCTCAGCAGATTTTTATCCTAAGTGATCTTCAAATCTGAGTCACAACTTAAAATATCCTGCAAATCCCCTCTGAGATTCTCCATCAGTACCCTGATCTAGTTATTTATTTACTTCTCTATCTAAATTTATGTGGAGATTACTGGTGCTTATTTAGCTGTATGAAGAGTAAAACATTCTTTAGTCATCATATGCTGTGATTTGCATTTTTAACAGGCCCATAATTCTGCTCTGTTCTTTTAGGATCCAGAGTAGCTATGCAGCTCTTCAGAGGATCAACCAGGATTTGGAGGACAAGATGCACAGGACGGTAAGAGACTCCTGCTTAGGTATTTTAACCTCACATCAGTTTCAAACAAAAATCTGTAGCACAAACTCAACCAAAATTATATCTTGTTTTGTAAAGATCAGGTGCAAGAAAACATTTAGGATTCAAAATAACCTTGATTGTGGTCAAGAGATCATTTTCTTTGTTTTATTAACCGTTAACTGAAACCATTATCTGCCACTCAGTCTTGTGCTGTATGAAAAACAACTTTCACAAGTATCTTTATCACAGTGGCCTTCATTCATCAAAGTTTATTATATTTAATTGTGGTCATTTCTAATAGGGTTCTTAATGTTTCCATAAGGAAATAATCATGAAAACCTTCAAAACCATGTCAATTTACAATTTTTATTGTTTCATAAACATAATTTATTTTATTTTAGGGCATTATTGTTATCTAGGGTGTCAGTTCGATTCATCCCAGTACTGAAAGAAGTTTTAAAACAACATTTTTACACTACATTTATTTGACATATAAAGTTACTTTGCAGATTAAGATTTTGATCTAAAACATGTGATAAGATTATTAAATATGATACATAGTTGTAGATTAAACGATCTAACAGTACCTGTAGTGGTAACATTAGCTACACTTTAACCAGCTACAACATAAAAATGCTGCTTACACATTAATGTATCAGGAATTATAATCCATTTGTAGAATATTATAATATAACATTCTGAAAGGGGCCATTATACAACTTTTGATACTTTGTGTAAATTTTGCTGATTGGCTTCTGTACTTTTACTTCAGTACAATTTTGAATGTTGTGTCTTTACTAGCAATGGAGTATTTTTATGTTGTGGTATTACTACTTGCTGCTTCACCGCTGTGTGACTACATTTTCAGCCTCGCTCTCTGAGCTTTCACATTTTCTGACCGCTGTGGTTGTTTGTATTGATATTAGCAATAAATGCAGAATCCTAATGGTGTCTGTGCGCACCACAGAGTTCTCACTAAGACTCTCATAAAAGATGTATGAAGGTGGTGGGGATTTGTGAACTCACACACACAAGTGCACACACATGCACACATACAGCAAAACAGCTTGTGACCCAAAGCTTGACCTGGAATCATTTATTTGAGAACATGAAGTCCTGTAGTTACTAGGAAACCATTACTTAGTTTGCTTTTGTATGACACGCTTCTTCTTTTCCAGTTGTTGAACAAAAACAGCCAAGAAAAACTTGTCTTGGCAGCAACTGTTTCCTCAGCTCTGCACTTTGTACAATTTATGATCTTTTCAGGCAAATCCAAGAGAAAATAGACATGTTCAAATTGAGTCTAAAAACTACACTAGGTCTCATTTGAAAATTAGCTTGAAAAGAAGATATATGGCTTAAAGTAAGTGCAGTAGAGTTACTAGTTGTGGAAGTATTTTTACCCATTGTAAATATATTTTTAAAATGTTCTCTCAATGATATCCTCTGGAATCTCCTGGGTAGTTTGACGATTCAACCTTGTTTCTGAGAAATCATGTTTTTTTCCATCAATTTGGTATGATAGATGGTTTTAAATACTACAAAACCCAAGAGTCTCAGCTGCTATTGCTTGGAGAAGAAGCCAGTCAGAGGTGTGAATTAGTGCAGTTGCAATTTTAGAAAACTTAATTGGAGCTGTAGGGACTTCTTGAAACTACCATAATCCGCTGAGAGGCTGAGACAGGGAACGAGCAGTTCCACGTCAAGACATGCGTTTAAAGATTTATTGTCCATTTCAAAGTAAGAAAAACAGAAACAAAATCCAGTATGTGAGGTTGATATGTGCAAAGGTGAGCATGGATGCTGTGAGATTTGCAATCAGCAGAAAATGTGAGAACCCTATAGTTTCAGCCCACCATTAGAGGCGACCTAGCAGATTTTAAACTGACGATTTGATGTTTCTCCCTGAGATTCTCTATGTGAGTCATAGGAAACGGTTTGAAGAACAAAAATGTATCTAACAAGTCGCAAAATGTTCATACTGCACATATCTGCAAAAATGTTCACTAACAACGTATTAAATTTGTCTTCCTACAATATCCACTCTTGCAATACAATATCCGCTTGTAGCAACTAAAGCGTGATCAGCGCTTTTTTTATGGTTGTGTTTAGGCACTTCCAGCACTTGGTTAAGTTCCTGGTCATGGTTGAGTATTGAAAAAGTCAACAGTGACATGAAGCATGCGACACAAAGTGTTTCATTAATTAACATTTAACCAAAACCACAATCTTTCCCTAATCTTAAGTGCTTTTGTTGCTAAAACCTAACCACATGCGGCACTAAGGATGCAAACCCCAGTTTCCGGTGTCAAAGTCCTGCATGAATGTAATTTCTAAGATACAGGGTTGCATTTTCTAACACTCAACCAGGAGAGCGTCTCTGAAGTGCTCCAACTGCCAGTCACCTAAAACTGTATATTCACAAAACTAGCAGGACTTTTTTTCCCCAGACCCCTGGACACCCCAAAACATATCTCCCACTTTGAAACTCTTTTACACTGTAGATGGTCAAAAGCATCTGCCATAATGTAATGTGTAATGTAATGTAATCTGCACCCCCACACTCAAACATAGATCAATGATTGTATTAAGTGTGTGGAACCATGCTGAGAAGCCCTGGCCTCTTTTGAAAGGGAATATAACTGGAAAAGTGCCAGACTGGAGTTTAGAGCCGAGAGGCAGGAAGAGAGACAAAACATCGATAAATACGCAAGCTTCAGATCCTCAGATACAGTGATCATAAGAAATGACATAATGATAAACTATGGTCTAATACAACCAGATAACGTAAGAATGATGATGACATTTACTCCCTCTGCTTTCTCTCTCTCTTTATCTCTGTTGTCTACAAAATAAGAAATCTACTATGATCGATTTAAACACACCTGTTTAGCAGCAGAACCACTCTCATCTCTCTCAAAGCAATTACATGATCAAAGACAGGGAGCGTAATCAATGTCTAAAGTAATTGGTCTTACCTGCCATGCAACCCTGTTAGAAAACTATTATAGCTAACTGCTGTTCTGGTCACCTCAGCAGCAGCTGTCCAATCACATCAGGTTGGGAGGTTCCTTGAGCGTTTTCCCCCTCGCAGCCTCTGCTTTAGGACTGATCAGCCAGAAGCTGAGCCGGCTCTACAGCGAGGTCCGTCCTTGTGACTTACAGTATCTTGATTGAAGTGGATCGTAATCTCATCAGAAGTTTGATCCATAGGGTTTGTCTGCCCAGCACACACACTAATGGAAGAAGACTGTGTGTAGTTATTACACTGAGAGCCTAAAATGTCTTCCCATGATGGATCATTCCTCTCATACAGTACACACAATATCAATGTATTCAAAACTTGTGAAAATGATTTTGAAAACTGTTAGCTTTTCAAAGCGATTGTCTGTCTAGCAGAGAGCCTTGGTGTAGCAAATCGGTCTTCATGGCAGGGGACAGTATGGGATTTTTTAATTTTTTTTTTTTTAGAGGCAGGGCTCATTGGGATTTGCCATTTCTTTTGATGTCATGTCATGCAATGGCATTTCAAGGGGGAAATATTGTTCCTTTGTAGAAGACAGTTCAGGCAGGCCGACAGTGACAAAGGCAGCTCCAATCAAATCAGACACGTAATTAAAAGTTCTGAGAGGCCCAAACTGGCAAGGTCAACTGAAGAAAAAAACTATTTCATAAAGAGCAAAGTAAGAGATTAACACCTGGAGGAAATGACAGATCCACGTTGTGATGACATTGGAGTAATCGTACTCAGTGTGCATAAAGAGGAAACCGTCTCCGTTTTGATCTGTAGATAAACAGTGCTGCAGATGAAGCTGTTTGTACAGATGAAATAATGTCTTCACCTAAAAAAAATCCCACTGCTTAAATATAACTCTGGCAATGTCAGCGATGGACTAGTTATAAATTGGTGCCTGTGAGACTGTTTAGCAAGAATTCAAATTAATCTTTGAGCCTCTTCTGAGAGTGCTGGTGCAAGCAGAAAAGACATATTTGCATACAATTGTTAGTCAGGTAGCCGTTTTGTCTGTGGTACCCAAAATATATCATGCAGACTGCATTAGAATAGATGGGATTTTAAAGATTCAGACGGACCACTGACTGTAATAAACTGTAATTAACTACAATTTAGTAAACTACAAATACTTCTAATTGTACAATAGGCTATTTTATATGATATGGGTTATTTATATATAGTATTTTATCTTATTTTTTACACAAACACAATTCTGTTATAAGATGTTGGACTGTAGTACTTAACTTGTGAAGGAGCTGTCCGTGGTGCTGAAAGTTATTGTTTCTCTTATTCCGCAGGAGTCTTTGGCAGGGTCTGCTAACTAACAGCTGGCCTGGAACTGGCAGGAAATCAAGGGCTTACTCAATGACCGCCCTCCAAATGAGGGTGATGTCCACTTCAAATAAGGGTGATGTCCACTTCATCAGGAAGTGTCACCACTAAACTCAGTCCTGCCGTGAATTACTTTCGGAACATTCAGGAAATATCGTTCACATTCTATTATATTTAATCAAAAAACGAATGATACAGTAACATTAACGTTTATCAGTCATCTTGAACCTCTGGCTGGAAAGCAGGAAACAGAAACAACTAAAACATTAACAAGTCATATTGAAAAGAGATATATAAACACAGTCTTTCCCACCAATGTGACCTCAATCTTGATTTTGCCTCTGTTTACTCAATTTACTGCAGGTAACAATGTGCTGAGTACATTTACTCAAGTTCTGTACTTAAGTACAACTTTGAGGTACTTTGTTACTTTCTACTTCTACTCCACTACAGTTTAGAGGCAAATAATGTACTTTTTACTCCCTTGATAACTTAAGTTACTAGTTACTTTGCAGATTCAGATTACAAAATATAATCAACAAATAAATTCTGATGTATTATTATGGGTTAAGATAATATAAGATTTTATTGATCCCAGCATATTTTAAAAATGTTGACATTTTATAGACTACATAAATAATATATCAACTGAAGATGTGATCAATAGAAAAATCAATAATGAAAAACGATTGTTAGCTGCAGCCCTGCTCAAAGCATCTCCTCAAGTGGCTGCATGGTTTAGCTTTGTTCTTGGTATGCAGCACATTTCTATCCAGGTGTATTAATCTATCACCTGTTATAATCAATCGGAATTATTTATGTGTTTATTCCTGAAACACAGAGGCTCAGTCTAATCTCTGGGGTCTCTGATCGGTTCTTTCTTGGCCAAGCCTCTATACAAAAACGTTAAGATGATCAATATTATTTGATTCAGGATCAATGCATTTTAGCTGCTTAGTTTATCATGCATGGCAACATCAGACCAGTAACTGTTTGTGCAACTGACATCTAAATTTAAAACCAGAAAATCATGGAGTGGTCTGATAAATAAAATAGAGGAGATACAGGAGAATATAAACAGAATATGAATGTTTGAGGTAATAAATATGTTTGGTTCAATAAGGTGTGTGTGGTTGGTGAACAGAGTAGTCATAGAAACCTGAGGCAGAAAAGCATTTATTGTTGTTTAGATACTGGTAGTGAGTGAGGGGCACGTATGAGGAAGCCTTTTATGTCTGAGTATGAATGTGTTGATCTGTATGTGTTTCCCTCTGCTCTTCAGTGAGCAGCAACACGGCCTGCGGTGCACTAATTAGTGCCATCAACACTACAATAGTTAATCACAACTCTCCAATGTATAAGTGCGAATTACACATGGGAGAGTACCACCATAGCAAAACCCGGCAGATGTGATGCGTGTGATTATTTACTCCTGAAGCAGAAAAACAGCCCGAGCAGTGAATCAGCTAGCAAAACTATTGGGACTAATTTATTATCTTGTTGTTTCCATACATTTCCCAAAGACTGTATTCTTACATTACAGTTAGAAAATGCGCTGGTTCCCATTTATCTAAGTACACATGAAAATGCAAAGTTTGTTCGAGATATTGTCTCAGTCACTACAGAGATGAAGCTCACCATTACTTCTCATTCATTCTTGGTCATTTCAGTGTTAACTTGTGATAATGCAGGTCGGAGCAGGGAATATATGCACATACGAAGGGTATATTGATTTGTTAAAGAAAACTTCAAATTTAGAGGATGAGACTTTACAGTGTGTCGACGCCGAAAGCGTTTCAGACGTGTTTTTCAGTCGTCCATCTCACACGTGTCTTATGGAAGAGATATGCTTCTGTTTTAATCAGTCCAGCTGTCTACAGAGGCTGCATTATGCACATTAACACAACCCAAAGCGTATTTTTACGCTTTAAGTCTATCTTCTTCAGTTTTACAGATGGAGGACTGAAGCTACTGCTGCAGCAGCTGCTCTAACATCCTACTAACGAGTATTGTCTGTGTATCCAAAACCTTATAAATCGTATCACTCTGTGCTTTAGAGCTCCACACCTTTGCAGTGAGTGGCATGTGAGTCCACAGAATACCACATACACCGTCCTGCTGCCATAAATACTCTCTAATGCACCAAATGTGTATTAATTCCTGGCTGAAATAGTCCCCTGCAATTGCACAATTTACTCTTGTTTGAGTAGCGTTTGCTAAAAACTACATTGCTCAACTGTTTTAGGAAACTATTTAGCCTTTTTAATAATGAAACTGTATATCTGACCCATTTGTAACATTTACATCTTCACCAGGAAGCAATGGATTTGGGGCTGAGGGCCACAGACAGGGTAGGGTAGAAAAGTATTTTGAGACAGACAACACATTGTTGGTTTTGTTTTTTTCATGGGATTTGTTCACTTTAAGAAAAATATAGAATAACATCCTTATCCTGTAACGGCAAACAGCAACTATTTTTAAGCAAAAAAAGAGGCAATGTCTGCTTATTTTTTTGTCTACTAGGTTTGATTTCCTATCAGTGTAGCTCATAAATGTAATGGGAGGCATCCGCAAAGAAATAGCAGCATCATCAAGGAAGGGTATCCAAACAGTCTGTGATCACACCTGCATAAATAATGTAACTTTGACACCCCCAAAAATAAACAGCCAAATTAAGTGGAGCAGATGTTGCTCATGATGGATTACCTAGTGTATCTCAAACCAGGTTTGTGCTCTACCACTTGATATTCATACAGTCCTGCAGGAACTGAACCTACTGGTAAAACAATAAAATAAAATAAAAATGTACTCTGTGCTTTAGAAAATGGTCACCAGTGCGTCCATTGAGGTTACCGACTTTTTCCTGGATTCTTAAAACTGTTACTCACAAGATTTGCTCAGGAAGGTGTTATGTTTGGTGTCACAATTTTAAGGTTAGAAAATCTAATTTGTTTCTTTTCTTCTCCCCCCACAAAAATAAGACTGTATTTAACTGGAGAGTGTTCTGCTCTCCTCCGTGAACCGCAGTCTTCAGTAATTGCATCTCATGGGATTTAGGCTTCATTTGTTGTCCAGTGAGAAGGCAGAATCTCCAGCAGAATACGTAAAACAAACTGGGGGCGTCTTGGAAAAACTGACACTTAATTCAACAAATCCTCTTGATCAATAATTGAAATAAGCTCTACAAGTTTTGTTTCGATGTTGCTATTATTGTTTTATTCCAATACATATCTGCATTATAGAGGAGAGAACTGACCCTTTGTTAGCTGAGTCAGGATTTAAATGTGTGTTCAAATGTCATCTAGTTGCTGAGTAATTACAAGAAACTTGTATACATGTATAATCAAAAGACAAAAAGAGGCAGGCAGTAAGTCTCCTTCTCTACTCCTTAAGATATGATAGTCGAAATTTGCACATTAATTTTCGTTGATGCTGTTCTCTTATATGTGTGGCACCAACTGATAAAAACGTCTTGGTGACAGTCTGTGTATCCAACACAGTGTGACAAGAGGAGATAGCAAAAATCAGAGTGCACAGCTGTGATTCTTCTGCTGGCCATAACGCTGTAATTAAAATGGCACGTCCTCCCTCTCTCCAAAATACAGTACAAGATCATGTTCACCATATCAAGCCTATTAAGATTGCTCTCTGTTCATTTTTAATCTATAGGAGACACTGTTTCTCAATTTTGCCTCTAATCATGTGCAAGTAGGGCATCAGTATGTTGGAAGATCCAAGAGATTACCGGATATATGAAAGTTATCAGCTATGGTGGGGGAAAAAGATTACTTCTGGCTCTAGATTATTCTTGAAAGTGTACAACACTGTTTTCACACTTTTTTGCCACACTGAATGTTGCTCTAGCTGGCAGTACACCATACATCACTCCAAGTTTGAAATACACTTTTTCAAGAGAGATTTTAGAAATGAGAAGAATCAGATATTAAAGCTGAACCTGTTTGTTTGGATTAAAGTAACAATTAAGTAACAAGCAGAAAGAGATGGTTTCTTTTTTCACTAATATTAAAGCTGCACAACTCAGTATTTTTACATGAATGACTTCCTTAAAACATGGGTGTTATTTTTGTAGTTTTAGCCATCATTCCTATCAGTGAGAATAACATCTGGGAAGGCGGCAGCATGGCTAAAAAGAAGTCAAACAGACCAAGAAATTCAATTTAGTCAATCAGACTTTTTTTTTTTAAGCTGCACTTAATCAATATTTTTATATTAACAATGGATCAAAATGACTATGTGTAATGTGAAAAGTGTTGCGTCATCGTCATGATGAACACACAGAGCATTATAACCCTTTGCGCTTTCCCTCTGCTTTACAGAGCGATTTAGTGTCTTTTAGCTGATTGTTTTGTTTTTTATGGCCCGCAACTTTACTGTTTTCATTCACTCTCACTGCTCTCATCAGTGTTGTTTTCAGATGCAGCAGGCACCTGGTACACAGACACTGTTAGCGACTAGCTGGGGGAACATAGTGGAGCCAAAGAGCCAGAAATTTCCCTCAGGAGTTGGTGGAGAACAAACCAGACTAAAAGGAGAGTGAATATTGAACTTCCATTCATCAGGAGAACATAAACACGACTCCAAACGAATGGTAATGTTGCAACATGTCTGCTGGACGTGTAAATAGGCAACTATTTGCTAACACATTTGCCATACCAACTTAATAAGGTGAAAATATGTCAATTTGTGTTTAAAGTTGTTGTGCAGTATTTTTACACTGGTATTGCTACTTTTACTCAAGTAAAGGAGCTGAATACTTCTTACACCACTGTATATTTGTTAGACTACTTACATCCGAAAGATCTGTTGCAACACCAAAGATGGTGAATGTATCTTTAAATGTGCAAATTTGATCAAAACTGATCAACTTCTCTTCTGTAGGTTTCTGTGCGAGTTATCTTTACAACATTGAAGGCCAATGTTGCCTTTATGACATATAATACCTTAATATAAGTAGTTTTCTTTTCCAGTCATCTAAGCTATAGAAGATCAGAGGACAAGTGGTTTACAGTTTTTGAAGGATTTACTTCACTCTTTTATTTAGAAGGCATGAGACCAAAAGCAGCAGTGTGTTAAGCTACAACACTATTACGTATATTAACATCTGAGTGAGAAATTGTCTTTGATCCAATAAAACATCATTTTAACAAAGACAGAACAGGGTGCAATTACATATCTGAGCTTTAAAATGCCCTAATGTGGTCATCCGCACAGTCAGCATCGCAAAATATGAATAGAAATCCAGAGTAATGAGCTAGAGAAAGAGTGCCAGGAAGCTGCATGTCTCGACAGCAAATTAATGAGACCATAACAGAATTGGATTTGAATATCAATGCTGGCCTATTGCTTAAACTGACATTAATTGCCACCTATTAGATTGGCTCTGCACCCCTGTATTTCAAAACAATCACCGCCATTGAGAGATTAGAAGAGAGGAGGGTGGGAGGCCAAGTGAGTGCTCAAAGCAGTATCATTTGTCAGCGGGTGCTTTGTGGCAGGTTTGAACAATTACGTGTGTGTGTGTGTGTGTGTGTGACAGAGAGAGAGAATGAGAAAAATAAAACACAATTCTTTAACCAACAGAACTCACTACTGGCCCCTAGAGGCTTCAATGTTAACTGCAGCTCACAATATAAAGACGTTGGACAGAACCGTTAACCAACTGATGATTGACTGATGATCCACTTAATCTGGAGCTTTCGACTGTGCCACACAGTCTTCATCAGCAGATTGCGTTTTCTCAGTTGCAATGAAGTGCATGTTTGAAGTTTCCATGATTCTGAGCATCTCTAGGACAAATTATCTGTCCGTTTATCATGACAAAATTGTCATATCGAGGCATTGTGGTTCTCATGTCGAAAGAATAAGTTACATTTTAAGAAAATCACTCACAGTTTAAATATGGGATACTGGGCTGCAAAGTTTACACTGAGGGTAGTGCTAAAGTCCATGGTGTCATTGAAATCAAAAGGGTTTATGCCATTGGGAGCATGAATGTGCTAAGCTGATTCCATGACAGTCTGTTTATTAGGTTATTAAGATATTGTGCTTGTAAATATGACTTTTTGAACTGAGGGGGATGCTAGAGGAAAGCTTATAGTATGTTTGAAATTGAAATCCTCTGTCCTGGTCCTCATCCTCTAAGGACCAGGACTGTGTCCAGAAAATTTCACTCAAACAATCGGTCTAATTAGTTTTATGTGTACAAGTAGAAATTTTATCCTGGTGATGCTAGACGAGAGGTTTGGGCCACCAAAAATCATTGGAAATAATCCTCGTGGCACCAAAATTGCATGTCAAGATTAAAGTGGGCAGACAGAAAGACAGACCAGCCAACTAGCAGACGCCACCATCATTAGGCTCCGCTGTTAGTGGGGCTAAAATGTCACTCAAGCAGAGTCATTTTGTATTTCTTTGACAGTAATCACTAAAAATAGAACAATGTTTCATTTGTCTTTCTCTCTCTCTCCCTCTTTATTTTTCTCTCTCCCCCTCTTTTTCTCTTGCTCTTACTCCCAGAGTAATTGATATGATATGAGCGCTGGCAAGTGTAATCTTCTTTTAATTAAGACCTGCTGCTGGCACCAGCTTCAGACTGACTTACGGCTCTCTTCCTCTCGTTTTTCTTCCCCTCGCCATCATCTTATTTTTCTTCTGTTGCTCCTCCAACATTGGCTCCCTCATCTTTCTCTTGTTATCTCAACACTCGACTCTTTCCTCTAACCTTTTACTTCCTGCCCCTCTTCTTATCACATACTCCGTCTACCTCTGACATCCTTTGTTTTCTTCTTTTCTTTTCTTTTTTATTTCTCTTCTCCCATATCAATTCCTTCTCTTACACTGCAGTCCCATCACCATGAAGAGGAAAAGAGAGCCCTCAGCCGGGAAATCATTGTCCTCAACAACCACCTCATGGAGGCCAAGATCACCATCAATAAACTCAGAGAGGACAACGTGAGTACCCGGGGCTGCACCATGTAATATGGGCTCCCACTGACATCTCTGTCAGCATTGTGCATGTAAGCTCACTTGTACAGTATCTGAACTTTTTAATGTGATGAGACTCCAGTAGAGGACATTATATTTCACCTGCTGGCCCACAAATTAAGCAGTAGCCAGGGGCATTCAGGGTCCCTGGGGTGGTTGCTTTCCTTGCCTGGTCAGCAATCCAGCCTTGTTAGCACCAAAACAACAGTTGGCTTAGGAGACTGAAATGGCAACTCTTCAAAAAGCTCTTTTTCCTGATGGAAACACTTTGTCCTGTCACACTGGCAGCCTTCTCTGTGAACCCACTATTTTCCTAAAATCTCATATCCACTGCATTTCTGCAACATTCTGGATATTCGTGCTTCAAGGAGCCACAGCAGATAGAGGAATTAACTTTAAGCCATGGGTGTTTTATAGTGATTATACTGAAATCAATGGGCATCCTCAGGGCTGCCAGAATTTGGAGCCAGGGCTGCATGGATCTGAGCTCAGGGGCATGTGGCAATCTGGTGCCTCAATTTCTTTAAAGTGATTTTACTGGTATTTCTACTTGGGGCTCCAGGTTAGGTTAGATTTTCTCTCTTTGGTATATGGCAATTTTTAGCACTTCTGAGCTATAGAGTATTTTGACAATCTCCCCAGATTTGGCCAGGCTGATTGGAGTCAGGGTTCACTTTGAGTGGGAGCAGAATTTGTCCCATCAGAGCCAGCAGTGAGGCAGGGATTTCCTCTAGAGAACAAGCTTTGAAGTTACTGCTTATAACATGGGATAAAGTAAATAACCTCTGAGACCTGACAAGTAAAACAAATGCTTTACCATGCGATTATTACCATGGATGGATTACTGAATGGGCCTATCAGGCATAGATCCAGGGGCCCAAGGACTAGGGTTACCTGTTTGAAGTGACTGTGAACATTTCTTGTCGGAAAGTCAATCAAACGACTACAAACAGACACAAAAAAGACGCAAAATTACTTAAAAGAGATGCAAAATTACTTAAAAGCAAAGCAACACAACCTCAAAGAGAAGTTAAACAACCACAAAGAGCAAGAGCACCACAAAAATTACCACAGAAAACACAAAACGACCACAAACAGAAGCAAAACGACTACAAAGAGATGCAAAATCTTTGTGTCTCTTTCCGTCTGGGTCTTGGTCCTATGTAGTAGGGATGGACAGCCCTCTATATGTCTGTTTCAGGGGGCCCATTGTCTCATAATCTGTCCATGCTTATTACAAATTATTAGACTGCATAAATACCAGGTCTATACAAAGTCACAAAAAACTGTCATTACTCTATTCACATAGTCAGAGGTGAGAAAGAAAATCCTTTTTTCTCCTCATTTGGAATATATACAGTATGTTAGGATCTCATCAAAAGACCTCATAATAACTGTCTCGCCACCTGCTGGTGGCTGACATTCCTGGGAGAAACATGCCACACAACTCACATTAACTAAGACATCACCAAGGTCTCAAAGGTCTATTTGAACCGTCCACAAAAACTACAGGGAGCCCAAATGTCCCCTGGCGACAAAATGAAAAGTAAAACAGTGATTCAAAAAACAGTTACTGTTAACTGGTGGGGGAGTTGAAACTGTCAAAGAGAAGGCTTTGATGTTATGGGAAGTATTGTCAGGGCTGTGGTGTGATAGAGGCACAGAGAGGCTACAGTGCAGCAAGAACTGACCTTTATAAGTGGATGGATTTCACAGAGGAGGGAGAGGAAAAGAAAGTGATCTAAATCAGCTAACCACCCAAACGAACATGTGCATTCAGAAACACAGGAAACAACTAAACAGAGCATCTGCTGTGCCAGTAGACCACCCTAACTCTGCTCTGAAATTAAAGTAAAAATCTAAAAAACATCCATTATAGAACGAAAGCACAGAGAAAGACTATAAATAATGCTGCACTGGTTTCCCTAGGCTGGAGGGTGAAGATAAGTGAATGCACCGTTTCAGACAACTCTAAAAAAAATTAGCACAGACTGTACTGTGCAGATACAGGATATATTACAAATGAAAAAGTTCAGTGGTGTTATTAAGATCCTGCAAACCTCTGATGTCAACCAAGTGAAATAATATAGCCAAGGTGAAAAATACATGCGAGCTAATTAAACTCTACCAGCTTCAATGGATGAATTTGTTCCTTTGATTTGACAGGTCACTAAATCAATGAATTGCCTTATCCAGTAGGCTACTTATCCCATTATGTATACTACATATTCTATGCTATACTATACATTTCTCATTATTAAAAAAATGTTACCCCAGTCATGCCAGGCTTCTTGTTTTGGTTCCCCATGACCCATAATTAATTTATAAATACCACAAAATTAGTAAATTGATGCATTTTATTTTTAGATTTGTTGTTGATAGTACCACGGTAACATTAAATTACTGTACAATTATTTCCTCCAGAAGTCCCACATAATAACAAAATAATTAAACCACAATTAGAAGGCTGTAATCTAAAGTGTTACAGATTTTTCCCAGAGGGTGTTCGAACATAATCCCCCTCGGTCAAAAGAGCTTACTGGCTGCCAAAATGAACAAGATTTTAAAGCTTGAATTTAGTGATTGAGGATAATCTTTCTGCCTCTTACAGGACCTGTACAGGAAAGACTGCAACCTGGCAGCTCAGCTGCTGCAGTGCTCCAAGTCTCACTACAGAGCACACAAGATGTCTGAGGTGAGCTCCCCTGCTCACTGCTATACAACTGCATCAATTTGTCAATTCAAATCTGCAAAAACAACAAAAAGGTTTGCTGACTTGGCCTTTAAAATGAAGTTTAAACCATTTATGAAGAAATGCTTGAATTGAAAAGATGTTACATTTGTTTAAATTACATTCCAGATAGGAGTAGATAGAATTATTAGTGTTTTATTTCCTCCAAAATAGCAGAAGGATGTAAATTGTCAAAATTGAGCAGCTTGATATCCTCTGTAGTTTTTCTGGGAATTCAGGGTTTTTTAGCAAACTTACATTTTCTCATGGTGGTATTTTACAGGCCGACTCCAGTATGTTTAGACTGGATGTATTATCATTTGACTACTTTTAGGCTAACAAAAAAGTAATAAATAAAGAACTGGGAAATTTAAGAAAATATATCAAACTCTTCAACGCATCAGTGTTAAATAAAAATAAATGAAATATGGCCTACAGTTAGAAAGGTTGCCTGGTTTCAATCAGGAAATATCTGATCAAAGAATACGTAAACAAGCCAAGAAACTGGCCAAGCATCTAAAACCCAGGTTCAATACTTGACAGTTTGATATTCAACACTACGGACATTTTAGTTCTCAGAATTTATTGAGGTTCGATACCCAGTCCATCAAGGGCTCAGCATTTCTCCACCAGAATTTTTTTCCTGACTGTTTGGAGAAGGCTTTTATATAGCACTTAGACCCTCATGTTAGGAAAAATAATTTACAAAAAATATAACTTAGCTGTTAACTGACACAGGTTGTGTCAGCCTTGGTGAGTGGTTTTCACTATAAGACAGAGTCACAGTGCTCGTGGCCTTTTCAGTCAGACTGATGAAGGATGAATGAATGAAAGCCTGGCTTGAGACAACACCTGATGCACAAAAGAATAAAAGCTATATGCTCCAACAGGGCTGATAATTGACTGAAGTACTGTATACAAATACATTTGACTGATTACATCATTCAATAGTCATTAATTATCATTTATGATAATATATATATGAAATGGGACAATAATCATTTCAACTTCAGAAGTCTCTAAAAAGATGATGTTTTCTGTTTTTCTTAAATTCTGGTGACAGCAATGAACAAGGAGGCAAGACAAAAGTGTACTGGCTTAAAGCAAGCAAACTGACTCAGCGATGCAATAATATTTGTCTTTGGTTTGCTAACATATTAACCATCATAAGCTAATGGTCATATGGGAAAAGATGTAGTTAGAAACAGTAGTGACGGTAGTGTTCAGAGACAAAATCCACAAGCTTTTTGTTTACTTGAAGACCCATTTTTGAAAGATTACCGCAAATTTTAGAGTGGTAAATCTGCCACTGTTATGACTGTAAACTGCATATGTGCCTTGTGAAAACGGAAAGCTTAACAGGCAACAGTAGCAGTAACTAAGTGGGAGAGGCTCAGCAAATGGTCAATTGAGAAGGGGTGCATTTTATTGCTAATTTAAACTTTTCATTAGTAAGAGGAAAAATGTGTTTTGAGGAAGTGGCTTTCACAGAGTGGCTGTGAATTGCTAGAATATCTAAAATAATAAGTGCTCCATCATACACCATTAAACCACTTATCTCAATAAATGGAGCAAGACCTGTAGACGTGTATGCTGTCACGTGGCTTAACACTGCAAAACTGTGTGACTCTTAATTAAGATTTGCCTCAGATAGCAGCTAATGCTGAGCTAGCTTACTTGGAGCACACACTGTATATTATCATGTGCTCCCCCCAACAGCCTCACCTACTTTCCATCTCTATTCCCTCTGGGAGAGGCAGCTAAAAATAGCCTGACTTAAAAGATGCAAGTTATTTTATGTCGAGGCGAGCTTCTATTTCTTAACAAAGCCAAGTCAGTATTTTATCTTTTTTTCTATTCCCAGCTGGAGACCCGGAGCACTGGTTTAATTTGAATCTAAGCCATTCCCTGTGGAACTGATATGTGTTTGATGGTAGACAGAATAAAGAGACACTGAGAAAAAAACTGAGAGAGAGGGAATGAGGGCTTTCAGCTGAGAAGGCTGTGGAGCAATAGGAGAAAGATGAAAGGATAAAGAAAGGGAGGAGAAAAAAGAGAACTCAGTGTGGCAGGAACAGTTCCTACTGACCTGGATCAGCTTTAATGGGCTCAAAGAACCAGTCTGTAATTGACAGGAACAGTTTTCTCAAACAGGAGCCAATCATACAGATTATGTGTCTGGCTGTCTGTGTGAGTTAGAGACAGCAAGAGAGGAAGAAAGATCAAGAAAGAGAGACGGAGAATCAGATGGGAGTGAGAAGGACAGAGAATTATCTGGAAAGACGGAAATATTTATGTATGTCCAAAACATATTTATTTTATTGATGTCCCTGTTAATTCATTTTTATGGAATGACAAAGTTGAGATTTGTAGAACACAGGACTGTGTTGGGAGGAAAGGAAAGCAAACAAATAAATAAATAAAGCTTGTGTTCAGCAATTTTCTGACAAGTTCATTAGAGCGGCCAAGTAGAGAAATTCCCCTGAGATACACAAACTGGTCTGGACTGTGTGAGCTTTGCGAGAATTAATTACTTTCTAAACCAGAACTAAAGATTAAAATCCTTGAGGAATGGCTCTAAAAATACCTTCAGTGCAGACACAGAAAGCATAGAATATGTTTGAGGAAGAGATTCAAGTTGATTGTATAAATAATTAAGAAAAGGCTGGCTCAGCAGCTGATAGAAATAGAAAAACATCTGTGTAGAAGTTTGCTTTAATTTCCCATGTTCATCAAGACTCTTTTGTCTCTTTGCATGTCTGTCTTCCTTGCCTTAGCTGCCGTTGGATTTTCAAGAACGCATCACTTCCCACATGGAAAAACATAATCGGGGTAGTGGAGCCACCATGGCAATGTGCCACTCCAATTACTCTGACGCCGTGCCCACAGCCATAATTGCCAAGGTCCTGGAAAAGCCTGAACCAGGAAGCAGTTGCCCTGTAACACGCTCACCCAGCCCGCAACCACAGGATGGAGACTTTCTTACAGGAACAGGAAGCACTGATCCCCTGAACCGCCGTATTGCGTATAAGACATCTGACCTATACTGCAGCGATACGGCCCTCTACTGCCCTGAACGATGGCAAGGTACAGAGCGCAGGCAGAGTGTCGACCTCCACGGCACTAGCCTGCTCCAGCTTCACGCCCAAAACTCCACTGACAGCACCCCAGATGAAGATGCCTATCACTCTGGAAGTTTCTCCCACCATGAGCCTCCATCCTCCTTCCACCACCATGATGAGTTCGGCACTGGTAGCCTCCCTGCCTCCAGTTCCTACTCTAGCTTCAGCCTTGCATCGGACGAGAAGGGAGGAGTCAGTGGTGGTTGTGGGCGCACTGCCAGCAGCACCTTATCCTCTTCCCACCAGGGTCTCTATATGGACTGGCGAGATGGTGGCAGTGGGGACTATGGGCGCAAAAGCGCGTCGTCTTATGATAAAGACAGCCCAAGCTTCCCCAAGTCCCTCAGCATCCAGCACATGGTGGTACCCAGGAGCCCGCAGAAGGGTACCTCACCAGCATATACAAGGACAGCTTCATGCTTCAGTGAACCATACCATTCCAGTACCCCTCGCCTGGCCTCCTCTCATAGCATGGGGTCCACAACTGGACTGGGCCAGGCTCGTGGAGGAGCTCTGGACAGCCGAGGTGACGTCCAGATCCCTGAGGATGACCTAAGCAGCCGCTGGAGACAGCTCAGTGTGGAAGACATCAACACATTCTCATCTTCCTACGGTAACATCACAGGACGGGTCTCTCCGTACAGTTTCTCTGAGCGTCACTTTGCCATGGGCCCCTCCAGTAAGGTCAAAGGGTCTCTCTACAGCAGCTTCCAAGAAGGAGATGACGTCTTCCACAGCCGCGTGCTGGACCAGTGTTTTGCTGAGCGTCCCCCTTCTCCCAGCCGCAGTTCGAAACCTATGGAGCATCGTAAGCAGGAGAAAACTTCTGTGCTGTATAGAGCCAAGGATGACAGTCAGGACTCCGAGTGCAGCCTGTTCCTCTCAGGGAGCTCTAAGGAGAAGGAGAGCAGTGGGGGAGCAACGGCGGCAAGTAGCGCCAAGAAGGACTACGTAAATCTGAGTGCAGACAGCTCGGCTGAGTCCTTACACCAAAGCTCCCTCGAAGCCTCAAGTCTTCAACACTACCCCAGCCCCAGGCCGAGCGTCCGTCCTCGCCCAAGCTCCAGCTCCGCTCTCAGTGTCGGCCCCACACTCCCAAAGAAGACCTCTCCAAGATACCAAAAATTTGGCAGCACGGGACTGACGAGGAAGGACAGTTTGACCAAGGCACAGCTATACGGTACACTGCTGAACTGAGCGGAGAAAGCGAGCTTTTCATTTTATGCATGATGATGATGATTCCTAACTTACTGTACTGTTTGTCTCAAACGCTCCCTGCAGCAAACACATACTTGGTGTAATGGGGTATTAAGATGTTGTTGTTTTATGTATCTCTTAGCCAAGGCACGTTTCATGCAGTCTGCAACACTTTTTCTATTGTATGTCATGCAACGGTGTAGCTACCTGAGACCAGCTATTTAAGTAACGTTTTTGTTTCAGTGATGATTATTAGAGCCAACGGGATGAAACCACGTGCTCTAAGAAATACAACACAGACCCGGCTACATGAACGTACTGTGTTATTTGCTCCTTTTTTTGGTGTTAAGTACTGTTAGTAAAACCAGCAAAAGACCATTAATTCCTGCTCTAATATATACAGTATAGATAATGGACTAAAGCGTGTGTAATGAAGTGACTTAATTACAAATGTTTTTGAGAGGGAAGTTCATCCATTATGTATAGTGGACCCTGCTGACTGCAAGCTGTTAAAAAGATTTATTCATTTTCTCTTTTCTCTTTAACAAAATGCATGCTGTATAATGCATATAAATAAGATGGAAGAACACATTTACAGCTAAATTGTTTTGCATAGGGACATTATCTGTAAACACTTAGTAAAAAGGATGTTTTATTAACATTATTAATTGGCTAAACAAGATATTTAAAAATATGTATTTTATGCAAATAATATTTAGTATTTATGCCAAGAAACAAAATTTAGATTGCGAAAGATCCTTCATGATGCTAGATTTCACACTTGTTAATCATAAACTTAAAAATCCCTGATTTTGTTTGCTGGAATAATAGCTCTAAAAATACATTTAAGCCTATAGAATAATTACAATATGTTGCCAGGTGAAATGTACAACTAAAAAATTTATACATTCAGTAGAAATGATTAAACAGAACTGAAAGATTTTTAGCGTTACTCAGCTGGAATTTTTCTTATTTTTGTATCAAAATGAGATGATGAAATCTGAGGCTGTACTGCACAGTAGTTACCCTCATACCAGGACACTTGTGAACTTGCCTTAATCCTGTTCAGTGGACAGAATGGTCTCCTTTACAGCATCTAACAACTGTGTACATATGTATATCTGCTGTATTGTTACTGTACGTTCCTACTGTTACAGCATATGTTCTTCCTGTCAGACATAACATGCGCCCAGTTTCTTGGAAAAGGATTAAGTCTGTTCTCTGGGGATGTTTTTAAGTGGAGATCTCCATTGAAATGTGTTTTATTTAAAGACAACGAGGCTTAATCCCTGTCTGAATATCTGGCACATGCAGCCAAATTTCTACCCTGATACAAACTCTTGAACACTGTTGGCACTAGTTGCACAAACCAAAACAAAAAGTGCTGGATCTTATAGTTTTCAAGAGAGATTCATTGGAAAATTCTCCAGGCAAGCTGGCAGTTCTGCAATGGATGCACAAAAAGGTTCATAGCAAAGTGTACTGAGAAGGTAGTTATAAACGACTGATAAAAGACAAAAATGTACAGTCAGTGTGTTGTTTTTAAACCAGCATGCTCAATTAGGCTATTTTAGAGAAAACACTGTGAAAATAGACAAAGTGTGTATATATACAGTATACGTACATAGAAAGACATGCTGTCCTGTTGGCGCATAAAATAAATTATAAGACCCTGCCTTATTTTAAACAGAGTTACAAAGAAGTTGTCCCACAATCATTCTACCATCTGCTCCTGTTACTAGTATAGATGACGACAATGCCCTACATCTGTGCACGCTTTGGCACAATAGATATTGAAAGATTTCTTCCTGCCTGCGTGGCTCTATAGATCTGAGAGGAATGGCAACAGGGATAAGCAAAATAATGGGAACTCAGCTTTGCCCTCAAGTAATCACGAATAGCTTTTTCTGGAAGGCCATGCTTCTACTTCTCCCATTCCTGCAGATCTAGGAACTGGCTTAAGGCTGTTTTTTTTTTTTGTTTTTGTTAAGATTTCAAAATTGCATCTCTTCTTTTTGGCCATGTCATGTTTATGAAGGTGAAACTGCACCACACAGTCCACAGAAAGTCTCCAATCACATTCTTATTTGGTACAGTGTTTAAGTATAAAGTTTTGAAAAGGTTTGGAATTGAATTGAACCAATGTACAGAAGGATTAAGAGGATATATGGTATTTTTATTGTGGACATAATGTATAAAAAGAGATATAGATACTACATACAATTGTTATTACACTATGACTATTTTTTATCCAGTTTCAGTTATTATATTTATCGAACGTTTTGACCCTGAATGAAGAGGCTGAAGTGGTTCTGTCCTGTCCTACCTCCAGCCCTGTTCCAGGAACAACAGGCCAGCTGTCTAAATGTCAACATGTCTGTGTGTCTGTCTGATGCATGGTTATATATTTTTGCTGTATGTTTATTTACTTAATAAAGATGGGTGTTGGGAAATACATCCTGGTTGTTTTACATTACTTATTTCAAGATCCTCAAACCCTTAAGATTCTAAAAATGATCCAATGATCTGGAGGTTCACAGTGGGGGACAGTCCTCAGCAAACTTTATCATGGACAGTGAGTTCTTCTCTGATCTCTCGGCTATGAAGTAAATCCTGATGTTATTCCGTCAAGATTGACCTTCTTGGTGCATTTGTTGCGATTCCAGTTTTTATATAGCTTTATATATATCTTTATCAAAATTTCAACCACCTCCATGTCTTCCTTGTTAGTGTTAGCTGGGGAGCAGAGGTTAGCTGGGGAAGTGTTAGCATTAGTGCTAGCGTTAAGAGTTTCGTTTAGGTTTTGTTTGTTTTTTTTAGTTTTGAGTTTATTGTGCCTGTCTTTTGCCATTGCCCAACTTGTTTTATTCCTTTTTTACATTACAATTATTAACTACAGTATAAACAACCGCAGGGGCTAGAAAAAGTATTGAGCCATTAGAATTTCCCTCAGTGCCAAAGAGCAAAGTGTATTTTAAGTAGCGTTTCTACTAGACGCTGAATAAAAATCACAAGCATCTGTGTGCACTTCACCGCTCTGTTGTTGACTGGCAGGATTTTGGAAGAACCTGGCAATGTTTTGACAGATGTCTGCATATTTTTTTTCGTTCTCTGGTTGTCTCTCTGTGATGCTCTAAGCTGTCAGTGCGAAAGGAAATGTCATATCAGAGCCAGTGAGAACAAAAAGGCATAGAGGAAAGCGATGTGTATGCAGAATGTGGAATGAAAAACACCACTGATTAGAAAATGCCCACAGAGAATTTTTTTTTCTTTTTGTTTTGACAAAAACTTCAAGAACATGATGGTGGTGATGAAGTCCCTAGCTGTTTTTGGAGTGGAAAGCTGACTATAAAAGCATTATGGTTGTGTGTGTGTGTGTGTGTGTGTGTGTGTATGTGTGTGTACAGCTAGACTGCTTTCCCACCGCCTACCACTTTAGATAAAACTCCAAACAATAATTCACTCTTTGAACTGTAAAGAAACTTTCCCTGATTTCAGAATGTGAAAACAGTGTAAGATGAGCCAAATATGAATAACATGCTTACAGTAAGATTTACACAATAGTAACTGTTGTTCTTGTGCCAAGTTCATATCAATGGGAATATAAATGTGGGTGGTTTTTTAAATAATGTGAAAGCATCGCAAGATAAACAGTGTAAAAAGGCGTTTGCTGACTTCCAACTTTTTTTTTGCCAAGTTCTTATCTTATGCCAAGAGATTATGGGAGATAAAGTCTTGAAGATGGATGAGCACAGGTTTTCAGTTTAATACTGTCTTACATCTCATGCTCGTGGCCAACACGCTACATCTTATAACTTTGAAGTCTTTTTTTATTTATCCATTCAGAGTCATCAGTGCCAGACCTTGATCTCACCAGCCCAGTCGCAGGTGGCCGCAGTCGCAGGCAGGACGGGATGCTGAGACACACACAGGCAGGGGTGGCTGTGGGCGTGGAGGGTGTGTAGCGTACGAGCATTGTGGTAATCGTAGAAGTGGACAGAGCCAGTGGAGCTTCCTGAGGCCAGGATAGTTCCACCAAGAGAAAACTCACACTGCACCGCGTATCCCTCCACCTAGAACAAGAATATATGCGTTACTTACGATGCATTAACCTTCCACCAAGAGCCATGTTAACACTGGCATAATAAAATGTCAGCATAATAACTGGATTGTGATGCAGCTGATTACAGACTTGGCCACTTAAGTGTTAGAAAAAGCCTGCATGTGATCAGGAAGTCGCTGATTCAATCGTCAGAGAAGCAGAATAAATCTGTGAGGGGGACATGAAAGGGCAGTACTTGCCTCTGCCTCATTATTACCAATAGAGTGCCCTTGAGCAAGGCACTTAACCCTCCACTAGTCCAGTGAAGTGGTTGTGACAAGACTGTGTTTGCACTGAGCACCTTCCACATGTCTGTGTGTGTGCGTATGTGACTGTGGATCATTAAAGGATAGCTTTGGATTATTCCAAATTCATCTTAATACAAGACTCACAAGCCCATGTGTGGTGTTGTACTGAATATATGTAAAAGAGGGAATTTCATACTAAAAAGCCTGTAACTTCGGAAAATAAGTGGTAAGGTGCATTTGGGCACAGAAGAAGGACTGTGTATTTTGTCCGTTATCTCTTACATTACAAACTCGTTTGGAAATGATCTCTTCAGGACCAGTATAGACAGCAGGAATGTTTACATCAACCAATAACTCTTTCAATGTACATATGTAAACATGAGTATTGTATTCAGTTAGATTTGAAAAAAATCTGAATTGCTTTCAGGCTGCAATAAATTATTTATAATCACAGTAAAGGTCGTTGCTAACACTTGTAGTCTGTTAGACGTGTTTGCTTCAAAGTATATAATAAAGAAAACATGAACAAAAGGCTCAGAAATGAAATGTATTTGTGTTTTCTGGAATGTTGTATGTTTGTAAATGTTGTTGTGTTTTGCACCTCAAGGCCACCAACAATGGGGAAAAAAAACAGGACCTGGAACGTGAGATATCAGTTTGTGTCCTGTCCATTTTGGGATCTTCCTTAAGTCAACAAACCAGACGCCTCTGTGGCAGTTCAACATGACTCGGTAATATTTGACAGCCATATTCTGCTCTGTTTGCATCCCTCGGTGGAAATATTGTATTATACTTTGTGTACAATACAAAGGGGGAGGGGGAGGGTGCTGTGGAGGGAACACTGCAGGCTACGGATCTACTGTACAAGTCAAGTATGTGTTGTGTAGCTTACAATGAGTGTTTCATAGTGTGTGTACAGGTTTATTCTAGTGCCTTTGCACAGTTTTGTGTGAATGTGGGGTGTTGCTGAAGTTCGTTGCGTGTGCGTGTACATTCTGTGTTGATCAGATCCCCCCACCCCGCCCCCGAGGCCACAGTTGTTACCGACCTTGTGTCCTAAATATTGCCTCCTCTTGTTCATTCTATACGGTCGCTGGGAGGAGAACACTGCCATGTAGTTCCCATTGGTCTGGGCAACAAAGGACTCCTCCAGCGGGTGGAGAGCCAGGCTAGGGCACGTGTACCGCTCCTGGTGGACAAATGAGTGGAAATTAATTCATTATTTGACCTTTTCCTGCTGTTACTAACCATGAAGTCAGCTGCATGTCAATTAGACCATTATTTTGGAAAAAGCCTTATGTTCAGATGTGCAGCCAAACGAAGTCACAGAAACGCTTCATAATATAATGCAATCAATCTACTATGGTCATTTCTGAGGCCACAGTTTGTATTGTTGTATTGGATTGTATTATACGGTATTGTACGCTGTTCCTTTTTATTTTTTTCCATCCTTTCCTACATATTAAGAGACTCCTGAGACTTCCTGCACTGCACAATAAAAGTTCAATCCAACTGCATTCAGGGATGAGAATTTATTCAATAGGAAAAAAATGCACAAAGGTTATTAAAAATAAATTTTTAAAATAGGTGGCACTCAATACAGCGCACACTTCCTCCAGCACTATGTAACTGTCAAAATATGCCGGTTCCACATGCCTCATTACCAACTTGTTTCACATCAGGAGGTTCATACATTTTCAGGAAATTCAAACAGTTTTTAAGCCTTTTAGCTGGTAATTTCAACATCATGTGCCAATCAGAACTATATTTATTCAGGGGTTATTTTTATATATTTTTTTCGCACACAGATTTTCCTTACATGGTAGATCTGGTTGGAGACCTTGGCTGTGGTCTGGTAGTCCCAGGCGATGAGGGTGCGGTCCGCAGAGTCTCGGCTCACGCAGTCGGAGCTTGTTATAAAGTCCACACCATCTCTGAGAAACAGGATGTCCAAGGTCTGCTGGACCCCTGCTTTGTACACTTTTACTGTCTGGAAACACACACACACACACACACACACACACACACACACACACACACACACACACAGTCATATAATGTAATGGGAAGTGTTACTGTGTGAAAAATCACATTAAATTAAAATACATTTAATTTAGCCAGAATTAGTGTTGAAGCCAACTGTGATGCTTTTATAGCACAGTAGTACTTTTCTAGTTTGAATACACAATGTTCGTGGCCCTCAGCTCAGAAGGGCAATTAACAGGAAGGAGGTGAAACATCTGGACCTCTGCCCTTAAGGCAGGATGACAAGATGACAGCTACAGTGTGTCAGTCACTTGCCCAGCTGTGCCAGATCATCACAGTGCGTCCAACACTGTAACACTGCTGCTAGAACATACACATAGTAATGTCAATTTGCTGTATTAGGGTAAAGCAGTATCCTGCAATGGCATATTATACATATCATTATTATTACTGATATTTAATAAAATAAACACATACAAATTATATGATCAGGATAAAACAATGTTAATTCAGATAAGATTATTTCAGATTGCAATCTATGGCGACAGTATACCACTTAGTGATCAAATAACGTGTCAAAATAAAACAATGAATCTTAAAACCGGTTTGAGCTAAATGCCAGTAAATGAGAGAGGGTATCTATCTATATAGTTTATTTATACCTTTCTTTTCTAGCTCACTCTTATCAGATCACATTTTCACAAAGTGTTTGACTGGATTAGGTTTTAATTTCGGAGCTACTGAGTGAACGTTAGCAGTTACTCTACACGGGACAATTTAACCTTTAACCCCTAACTGCTATTTTAACTGCTCTCCTTCTACTTTGAACCAAAACAAAGTCTTGCTCTCATCAGAGTTTTAACATAACATGGTAGAGCAATCTCATGCATTCAGTTCAACCTCATGAGTCCATTTGGAAAAGACTTCAGACTAATGGGTTAATGTTGTGCCTGTGGTGCTCGTCCCTTTTACCTAGTGGGGTAATTTCACCCCGGAGTAAGAAACACAAAGCCCAGAACTAAGACTGACAGGCAGCCAGATTAACAACTATTAATTTGCTGAGGACGCTCACTCTGCAACACACATTGACACCTACTAGCAGAAGCAATCCCTGCTGTATTAAATCTAAAACCCTGCAGGGAAACGATTCAGTTAGCCGTGGGGAAAAAATTACATGTGAGCAGTCAGATTCTGAGGAAGGGAATAGGATTATCATATAAAACAGTCCATTAAACTTAATAGCAACATTAGATTGTAGCTTCGCGGGAACAATTTATGAGTCCCGAATGAAATTAAAATTTGCTTTGAACAATTAGTGAGATAATCTGCAGTGTTACTTCGATGCATGCAGCAATATTATTCTTTTAGCAAAAAATAGCATGGGTCATTGTGCACGGCCAAATGTACCTACTCCCTTGTTTGTACTAGTGTGTAACAGTGGGTGTGCAGAAGGGAGCTGCGGATGAGGAGCATGTGTTCAAAGCCTACCTGCCTTAGATCTATAAAAGGTCGGTCTATAAAAACAGTCGGTGAACCAGAGACGATGAAAATGATAAATCTACTCTAAGGAGGTTAATAAGTTTGACCTTGCGGCTGCGAGAGTCCCAGGCGTTGACCACTGAACTGTAACCTCCGCACAGGAATACCTCTGGGTTGCTGGGATGCAGGGCCACACACATCACCTTGAACTGGTTGTCCAATTTCACCACCTGCTGCCCTACAGATAAAAAGAGAGAGAGAGAGAGAGAGAAACAGAGAAAGGGGGGGGAGTAGTGTCTATAGTGAACTATTGGATTACACGCTGCTAAACTGAAATATCTGTTTAATATATTATATTTTGTGCTAAAAGCTAAGATTCTTATGTTGAGAGCAATTTGCAACATCTTGCACTCATAAACTGAATGCTGTTACTTTCAATCCTTATAAAAGATATTTCTCCATCAGGGATAATATCAAGCGCAAGATGTAACAATGAGTTGATTGACAGAAAATGAATCTGCAACTATTTTGATAATCAAATAATCGTTTTAGTCATTTTTTAAAGATTTAATATTTGTGTGAGGATTTCATGCATTCCTTTGTCAATGATTAATAGTAAACTGATCTCTTTGGGGTTTGCAGACAAAAAAAGATATTTGAAGATGTCAACTTGGATTCTGGGAAATTATTTTTCACTATGTTATTACTAACATTTTACAGACAAAACGATTACTCGATTAAACGAGAAAATAATCTGCAGATTAATCAACAATAAAAATAATCGTTAACTGCAGCCGTAGTATCAAGTGCAAATAAGTTTTAGTCCCACATAAAAATTAGGCGTTCCCTTACATGTCAGATATTTGAGAAATAATAACAAAACATAAAAATAAATAAATGACCATACTGTTATGTTTACATCTAATTTATACTGTTCACACATCGACAGAACAATCAATTAAGGCAGCTACAGAGGACCACTTATATTTACAACTCAACAACCACGTTCATATTACTTAAATCTACAGTACATTCTCCATATAGTGTAGAGTAGTGGACAATAAAAGATATTTCTTTCATAATCTTCTGGATCCATACTGGAAACAATACTATGCCTGCTAAGTGATTATATATTTATCTCCTGTACACACACATTTTGACCATTTCAGACTTTAACGTGAAGACAGTGTGTATATGTGAGTGCATGCAGTGTTTGCCCCTGAGTATGTTGCCTATTTAGCTCTAAGGAACTCGTTTCCAGCTCAACTCAGACCCCTGGCTGGTTTCTGTCCTCTCTGGGCCCCAACATTTCCCAAAGCAATTCCCTTACTGCTGTTTAATCTCTGCCCAGGGGAGCAACACTCCTGCTGCTGCTACACACATCTGTTTGACCAAACCAGCATACTCTGCATGAATGAGTTTGCAAGTGTTGTAAAGCTTCTTCAAAATACAGCGATTCTGCAGAAACAAAGAGAGCAAGTGCATTCTGTGCGTCTTCTTCTATACATTCAAAAAGAATAAAAAGGTTCACACTATTAAACAAATGAATTAAGACAAACTGTTGCAGTTTGTGCTGCATGAAAAGCTTGATTAGACATTTTGTCTTTCGCAGCTGTCAAGACTAAACTAAACACAACATAAATTTCTACTACATTTCCTCTGAGATGCAAATTCTGCTGAAACTTCTCTTTGGTTTATTAATTGAGCGCACTGCGAGGATCCAGTTCCTGCTTGTGAAGCGCCCATTAGATTCCTGTGCAGTAAACACTGTTTGTAATTAAATTGTACCGTCGCCTTTGCTTATAAACAGTGAGTCGAAAACAAGCTCACTGATAAAAGATACAGTAAATCTCGCTGTAAGCTGCTGCCAAAGATAGGGTTCCCACGTCGGTGCATCTTGTGAAATTTGTGAAGGAATGATGTTAAAGGAAAAGGATGAGAGGCTTTCTGTGATCATTTCAGGTCAGAAGCATGGTGAGCGCTTGTTTACAGGCTACATCCATCAGTTTTTGATCACGTCTTTCTGTCACAAAAAAAAACTTCACATGATCTCACACAAGACCACGGATGGCTTCTCGTGATGAGATGAGCTGGATGCTCCAAAACAACTGAATTGTCTGTCTCTAACTTATTTTAATATAGTGATAGTGGGTGCGAGAGCGTATCTGGGATATTTCCAGACAGCAGCACATCATACGTATCAGTCTCTAAAAAGCTAGCTGATTTAATTATCGCTCAAGATAAAAAGATAATCCAAACTGACAAAGACATGAAGGAAAGAGAAACCAGACTATAAAACACTGTTATGGCTAGAGGTGGCTTTATCTAAATCAATTAAAACATGTCATACTTAAAAATCAAAACAAAAACATTGAGGGGCTTAAAGATAATTAAGCCTGACAGGATGCAACCAAAAAATTAGTTTCCTGGGAAAACGATGAAGAAGGCTACACAAGGAACCGAGCCAGACTATGAGCCAGCAGCTCTGTCAAAGGCTATGCAAAGTGGAACACCTCAGGATTCACTGACTCCTCATTAATTCATCGAACAAACAAAGACGCTTATCTAAAACAGTCTTAGGCAAGTTAGCCCACAACACAAAATGCACTTCATTACGTACTTGTTCCAGGATATTCCTACCAAGTCTTTTTGTAAGGGGGAATGAGTCACAGCTAATAAACTGAAGCAAAAATGGACCTTCTTTCCCTTAATGGTGGACCAGCTCAATCCCAAATTCGATTGCATTGATCCAAAGTTTTAACAGGCAATTTCGTCGAGGTTCACACTTTCCTGCTTAATTGGCTTACCCGTAGCAATACGGAGAAGATCTGTCATCGCGATTTAAAACTCATGTTTGGCAAGATGATGAGAAATCAACATTCTCCTCATAATAAATAGGGCCTCGTCATGTTTTAATTAAGCAAGATTAATTAGCTTGCTTGAGAGGGGAGATAAGGGAAGGCTGCAGTGATCTGTCCCCCCCACACCATAGTTTACTTTGTAGCCCTGAAAGAACTGTGATCATGCTGCGGAGCTGACACTCAGTGGATGACTACAGCACAGAGGACATTAGGGATGATTGGGATGGCGGGGATGGGCCCCTTAGAGCAGAGGGAGGCTGGGATGAAATGGATATTCTGCCTCATTACCGGATCCACCAAAGCAGGGTGCTGTCACTGCAACATAAGCAAAAGTTAGAAAAGCATTACATGTTTTTGACAAGCCGTATCCCAAAAAATACTTTGGAAATAGGCTTAATAAGGCATATTTGTAACTAGATTGATGTTGTAAAGATATTTCACATTAAGAAAGTGACCTGATAAATGAGAAAGTGAGAAATCTTAACATAACTGAATCATAATTTCTTAAATGTATCTTCATTAAGTTTTTCATGTGCTTCCTGCAGTGAGTTTGAAGACATTGTGTGTCCCTATACAGCTAATGATCCTGACACCAAAGATAATGAAGATATACAGCATGATAAGAAGCAAAAAAACTACTGAAATCTAGCTTGACAAAAATATATGACTACCTGTTATCACATGGCCAAAATTCCAAACTTAGGTCACATGATGACAACTAAACCGTCTCCATGACAACTAAGCAACTCCATCTGCTGAGGAAGGCCCCTTGAGATGTGGTTGAAAGCTTTGGAAACACAAAGTAAGTGGAACTAGGGTTAAATTAACCTTCAAAGCTCAACTGAAATCTAAGGAAAAGGCAGCGCCAAGCCTTCAGTATCTGGGAAGATCGTATATTGTCACAGCATGCATGCACAAACACTGACTAACCTCCTATGCAAAGTGAAATCTAGCTACATTTCAGAGGTGTTCATGCATTGTAATAGCAAATTTACCTTGATAAGTAAGGCTTGAATCTGTTTCAATGGCCATGTGCTCAATTAGCACCCTCCAATTGATAACCCAGCATAAAAGGAGCAAGCAAAGTCTGCATACCAAGTGTTGCAAACTACACTTAATACTGCAGACATAGACTCGGGCATAAAGCATCAAACCTGGAGGGAGAGGGAGATAAGACCCTCATAAAGTAAAAATAATTCAAGTATTAAACAGCTCCAAAACACCAAATGCACCGACTTATGGAAACACGTCCCGCTCCATGTTGGATGCTTTTGAATAATATCATCACAATATCATTTACAGTATATATTATAAATCTAAATGTCTTTTACTGCACTAAAGTAAATTATAAATGCCACCACATAATGATCTGGGCTTTACTTTCCTTTTAAAATAAGGGTCTGTTGTTTTTTTCTGTCACAAAACAGGATGAAACCTGTGTTAACCTAGCAGGTTACCGCTGTAAAATGAAGCATTCAAAGTAGGTCAAAATGCAGATATGCTTTCTGGTGGCATTTGGAGTAAATGCCTCTGTGTGTGTGCTGCTGCATGCATTGTCTCCTGGCGTGCTGTGCTTCAGGCTGCTGTGTTTGTATAGCCACATTGTACTGGTTACCTCCCTGAACGTGTGGAGGAGGTAAAATAAAAAATATCAAAGAAAATACGCAAATAAATTTGCTAATATTATTTAAAACTTAGGAAATGGATATCAATGGGTATAAAATTTAAACTCTTGGATCAATCTCGTGAATACCAACTGTCTATATAATTATATAAAGTGGCAGATGAAGGTTATGGAGATAACAAAATCCCAAAAGACTGATGTTTTCCTGTTAAATAATAAAATGTTATACTTAAACCTACTGTTAAGAACATTACCATTTAATTTCTCTTCGTTTAGTTCCTGCAAGTTAAGTTTATATTGGAGCAATTACTATTAAATATGTAAAAACAATTATTATGTAAAAGACTATTGTTTTGTGTGAAAAAGAATGAGCTCTTGTCCTAACCATGGATTACATGGTTGGCTCATTTATATACTGATATATTACGTTTTAAAACTAGCTATTTTCTGTGGGATGACCCCCAGTCTCAAACCCCCAATGTGACTCATTATTTTGCCCTTGGTTGTCTGTCTCTGTGTGTGTCAGCTCTGTGATTGACTGGCGACCTGTCCTGGGTGTACCGCACCTCTTGCACAATGTCATCTGGGATCAGCTCCAGACCCACCCCTGCGACCCTCTAAAGGATAAACAGGTATAGCTAACTGATGGATGGATGGCTGGACTGCTGGCACATGTAGCTGATTCTTTGAAAAATAATGAATTGCAATAATGTGAAACTCCATCTTGCAATCAAACTATTGTTGAAGCTTTTAGCTACATTCATCAAATATGATTCTGCAAAGCCAAAGTGAGGTGGAAGGGCAACACGCAAGCCCACTCCAGTACTGGCACTGTTCTTGGTGTATTTTTGGTTTTTGGAAGGACGATCTACTTTCTGCCAGTGCCTGAAGGGATCTGGAAAGAGAACTCAAGTTCTGCATACACATGCGCAAACAGACACATCAACCTGTGGAAGCCTGTGGGTACACAAGCATATTTTCCTACGCCAGCCTCCGCCAATCGGCTTTTCCAAGGACGTTGGACAACAGCTGCCACTTCACACTAATACCCTACAGATGAAATTCATTTATCCCCAACTCTTGCTCTCTCCGTTTCTCTTTCTCTGAATTTATTCTGCTTCTTTTGATTTCTTTGTCTCACATTCTTGCTCTCCTGTTCTCTTTCTGCATTATGCCTCTTAACCTGCTCTCCCTCCGCTATTCAGCTGTGACAGCCTGCCTGTGGCCCACTGGGAGTGGATATAAGATTGTACAAATTAAACTGGACACAGGAACAACTGCAAAGACCGCCAAGGAAAATGAGCCACCACACCATTCTGAATGCATAGGCTCCTCTATAATTCCATTTCTCTGTAAACATACCAATTGGTGCAGCATTTGGTTAGATTATGCTGTGGCGAAATACAGGGTCAGGTGCCCTACAAGACTCTCAGTGATCATTAAAGGGCCTGCACACATCTCCAAAGGGAGCTCAGTTGAACAGAATAGGCCCAGCTGCCTTCCTTGTTAGAGTTGAGAGGCTCTGCGTTAATGTGAAGAGCGTAAAGATCACATTCATCCTGATTACAGTTTGACGTGGCAAACACTCAGCTCCCTCATTGTCCCATCACTCCTGGTAGATCTGGCGTTAACACTTATGCTGCATGAATGTTGGGAGCTCCATTCGTTTTTCAAATAGCACTGTCATAATTATGCCAACACCTTGGTGTTGTTATGAGTGTGTCATATGTGTTAGAAAATGTGAAAAAATGAGAGCCATAGCTTACCAAGTTGTGACATTTATGTTAATCTGTATTTAAATTATTATGAGGCAAATCGTGCAGCTTAGCCTCGATGTCCTCTTCACTGCTTGAATTTGGTTGGTTTTAAAGTGTCAGTGCTGAGGTCTTAGCTAGAACACTTTTCACAATTGCGCTACATAAACTGGGCTGGAATTCCCAACTCCCACATTAATATGCAACTAAATTAAATTGTCAAGTTCTCGTGGTGCCATATGAAGGCATGCTTATTGCTCTGTAGTGCCAGCACACAGCTGCACACCCTCATCCTCAGAAACAATATGCTTCACTCAATTTTCATACAAATAAATAATAATGGTGGTAAGAAAATAAATAAGAATAACAAAAATATCATTAGATAGACTGTAGATCGAAAGACTGTTGCAGGATTGATGTGTGAGGGCTCTTTGGATGTCTGACATGACTTCAAAGCTGTTGGTTTGAACCCACTAGGAAGTCCTACAGCGCTGAGCAAGGCACTTGTGGCTACCAAAGTATAAGACCAAAATAAACATTTGTTTGTTTATGGTTGTGGTTTGTGACGTTCCAGTGTAAGGTCATAGTAGCTGCTCCTGTGGTGATGTATCCATTATTGATCCCCTTTCCTGGAGCTGCCTGTGTGTTTAATGGGCTGGCCAAGCTATTATCCGTAGGCTTTATTGGCAGTATTGACAGACATGCTGAGAGGGGAAGTGCAAACGGCAGCAAGTCATCACAGCGATGTGCTGACCCTAGAGATATAGTTGCCACAGGGGCTTCAAAACAATGTCTATTGTATGTTGGCTCATTCTATTAGCCTCTTTTAGGGTCTTTCCCTAAATGTTGGTGAATGGACAGTTGGGACAAATATAAGGAATGTCACCTTGAAAAATGTTTTGTATGATCACAACAAAAGGGCCCAGCAAACACAGCGAGCCAGCGGATTTAGTTCAAACTGATTTTTGCTGTAGGTAGACAAAAAATGGCAGAAATGTTCAGAAAGTAACAATGTTTGTTTTCTTTTTAAGCATGTACTTTATATGTATGTATGTGTGTGATGTGTGTGAGGTAGAGAGAGAGAGAACGAGAGAGTGGTGTCCCATTTTAGGAACCATCTCCATTGAAGCAGATGTGAAACCTCCATAGACCTTAATTTAGAGGAATGACCTCCTGCCTAAATGAGGTCTTTATAGCAAACAATCCAATGGAGCAATGAAAATGTCACTGCAAGGTGTAAATAATGAAAATAATCATTTCAAATGTGCATATTTTATGATCATACATAATAAAATGATAACTAAGAAGAATATTTTAATTAAATAATTTACATAGTACATTGTGATAGAGTAATGGATTGCATATTTTTGATATGGCTGCAGTAAACTCAGGTATGTCCGACTTTATGAGCTGACGTGGATCAAACGCATAATTTAAAAGTGGCCGGACCCCAATGGATTTTGGGATACTACGGGCTTAAAGGAAATACCGGTTGTTTAATTTACATGCTGGGGAAAGAAGGCAGCATTTCTTGGATGCACTTGGAGGGGTCTTTGTGCTGGGATAGTTGACCAGTTATGATGTATTTGCTCTAGAAATGCGGATTTTGCAGGTTGCCCCTGAAATGGGTCACGACTACAGAGAGAGAGAGAGAGAAGCAGCTTTGCAATTCATACACAGGTTTCAGTTCATAACAGGTTTTGGGGCCCGAGGCAATTGAAAGTCATTCCACACATAAATTACTATACTAACTTTAAATGTGAGTCAGAAAAAAAACGAAATTTGCAAGAAGTATAATTGCCAAGAAGTTTTGTTTTCCCCCAACACCAGCAATATGCTTGGAGAAAAATGTTTGCTGAAAAGCAACTCAAACTGAATTTTAATTAGACTGTAACTTCCTCAGTATTTTAGGAAAATATAAAAAAGGTACCACAGTTATTCTAGTTTATCTTTAGTGTGGTTTGTTATGTGACATTGTGTTCATCAGACCTACAGAAGGAAGTGTTGCTGCTCACCTGTCTCTACGTCTGTGATCACAGCCGTGTTGTCAAATGAGCCAGTGAGAAGGTGCCGCCCACAGGGGGTCCAACAGGCATCACGCACAGCTCCCGAATGGCAGGTGTAAACCCTCAGGCATCGCCCGCTTTCTGCCCCATCCCACACCTGCCAGACAAGAACACATTGCATCAAGCCAAAGTCACAAAATACACCTCGACTGCAACAACAAAGTCATTTTTACTGACTGTGCACAAGCTCAAACAGTTCTGGAAGAAAGCTTTCATAGCTCCACTGAATGAAATACAGAGTATGTGCTATAGGACAACTTGTACTGACAGGAACTGATTAATGAGTTTAATTTGGCAAATCCAAAACATAAGGTTGCTTTGACCTATCACATCACCAAAATACAAAAGAAAAAAATGCTCTGTGAAAGAAAAAAATGGTACAGTCGGTGTGCTAACAGGCTAAAAAATGTTGCTGACCCCTGCACCCTTTACACCTCAAACAAAAACCACATGATATAACATGCAGCATGACAGAGAGCAGCAGTGAAAAACAGGAGACATCAGAAACTGGCACTGACACACTGTGCTTTCCTTCAAACCAACAAGAGGAAAGGACCTGCAGTCTTTGCACGAGGTTTCAAGGCCTGGTTTGGCATCCATTTCTCTCCTGACTGAAAAGAGGAAACAAAAAGACATTTTTCTGCCATGCCTTTGCAGAAGATGAATGCAGTGTGTCCTTCAGCCCTGGATATGTTTCCTGTGTGAATGAGAATTGTTGACTCTAGTCTGTCTCTTTTCCAAAGCTGAGAACGATATAGTCTAAGCCTTCCTCATCTAAATTCAATTGTAATGAAACAAAACGAAATGACTCAACAAAGTGCCACTGGATAAATTGGCATAACACGTACACAACTCAGGTTTATTTGCTGGATTTAAAACCAAAAACAAGCTTTATAATGAATTAATCAAACTAATTACCTCTGAGTGCGCATATAAATCAATTCCCCATGGGGTCTAATGGCTTTCATGGTTTTGTATTGTTAGAGATTTCTCTGATTATAGATAGAACAGAGGAGAAAAGCACCCAGCTGCCTTCTGTTAGTTGTGACTGCCATGACTACACTATCTGGCTGGTTTGAAATGTGATATCATAGTGTGAACAAAGTGTAAAGAGAGGCCTAAAAAAGCAGACAGTGATTTATGAATTAGGTGTTAATCTGCCAGATTGCTCTATTGTTGATTTTGGCTTTGGTCATTGTTGTTGTGTTTTTGCACTGTGCTTCAAAAAGATCACTTGGCAATCAGGCCGGTCAACATTGTGACATGCTTTTCATCAGATTTCCCATTGATAAAGAGTATGGTTTTCTGTCAGACATGTCAAAAGACAAAAGCCTCTCCCTGAAGTCCAGCCTGAAATGCAGTGGGTGGTCTGGTCTGCTGCCCCCTGAGGTGAGCTATATTACACTAATGATGAAGTATTTTTTGCTTCCCCGGCATTGCCAAGACCATAGAGGGACTTGGAGATCTGTGGGGCGCTGCAGATCCCTCTCTGTCTCTCTCTGTGTTTCATTATTAAAGATGACTCCCCCATACAGCATGAGAAACACACTGACAGGACAGACTGGGGGAAGAGAGATGGACGGGGGAGAGTGACATATCAATCTAGCAGGCAGTAGTTTAACAAACAGAATGCCAGAGATGCCTCCAGGGTGAGAAAAAAGTTACACAGAGAGAGACAGAGATTCACACTTTTAATTGCAAAAAGCTGAATATTGGAGCGAAGCATCTATTAAAATTATTTCCATTCATTGTGCAACAGGATATTCCACTTCTCTGCATGATCTTAGGCTTAGAGAAACACTGCCATCTCAAATTTTTCACCTAAACACAGACTTCTACGTAACAAGTCTGACAAAGTGGCATGTTGCTTAAGCCCTGTCTCCAGTGACTGACAGCGTTCATGATATTCACCATAACAACATCATTCAGTGCTCACACAACTGCAGTAATCTCCTACAATGTGAGCATGGGCCTGGGCATGGGTGAAAATGAGCGCTTGTTTATTTGCATCCCCTTAAATTTCACCGGCCACTTAACAGACACGCAGAGCGGATCCTTGCAGATGACTCATTGGGGTAATCGGCTTCCTAAATGACTCTCGGTAATTAAAACTAAATTCGTATTCGTGTTATCAACTTAAAACTGCTGCCTTCCACCTGCCGTAGCCATGGTGACAACAGCTCCAAACAGGCCGGAATAATGATAGTCTGACTCTGCCTCAGGGGAACTGACAGGCAGGATGGAGGAAGAAGAGGCGGAAGCCTGAAGGGTGTTGGTGAAGAAACACAAGCACAAAAAGGAACGTGTTAAGACTTCACAGGGTATGTCCCCTCTCTGTCTTCACATAGAGAATAAAAAAGAATAGTCAAAGTGCAAAAGAGAGCTGAAAAACATAATCGATATAGCTATACAGTATGTCAATAATGTATGACAATAATATAATACAAGAAAATAAACACCCTGAAGTGTATTATTGTACTTATACCATAATGCTTCCCAAACAAAAAAGTTAGACTGTGGAATGCACCTTAATTGATTAATCACTCAATGAAACAGTTCCTAGCTCCAGGTCCTCAAGAAAAAAAAATGACCTGCTGAAAATCCTCCACTCAAATTGAGCATAAGGGCTCATGAGACATGTGCACAGATAAGTAAGAGTGCTCCACTATCTATTGGTTTCACAGTCTGAGATAGAGAAGAAAAGAAATCCTTGCATACAAAGTCTTCTCCTGCCCTTCTCTCCTCATCTCCACCACCTGCTCCAAACCGCCAGGTGCCAGAGGAGGTGGGATGCCATACTGCTTCACTTGTATGGTCATGCAAATGAGCTAATGCATATTTAAATTATTAATTATTCCGATTCCTCTTAGGATATTGGTGGGGTACGTGGCTTTGGACTGGGATAGAAATATTTTCTCACTGGCAGACACCTGCATGACTTGACCTTTATGGTAGGGAAATGAGGGATTGTTTTCCTGGTGTGAAATACAGAAAAGGAGGGAGAGGGAAAATCACAGAGAGAGAGAGAGAGAGAGAGAGAGAGAGAGAGAGAGAGAGAGAGAGAGAGACGGAAGTCCCATGGGTCATGACACACATTCAACTGACAGTGACAGATATGATTCTAAAGAAAGTGGTTTGTGGTACATTTATAAATTGAGGCAGCAGGGCAGATATTATCTCACTGCCTGTAACACTGTGCCAATTACACTGACTGACACTGAGGTAAATGATTATCCCCTTGCACTTGGCACCTGCCTGAAACTATACTGATAAATGGATTTTCGTGTTAGAAAAAAAAAAAACTGTACCAGACCACCATGTATATGGAGCAGTCAGCTTGAGAAGGAGGACAAATTTTATCACACGGAAAAAAGATCAGAATGATAACTAAAACTTGAATTGCATAAGTCAGTTTAAAAATAAGAATTGAGATAGCCCACAATATTGGAAGCATTGCACTACAGAAGAAGCACTGAATCCCCTCTTTATTGATTTCATAGCTTCCAAGGCTAAGTATCAATGTGCGTCATTTTTGGAAGTCAGTGATAGTTCTTCTGTTGCTGTCATTACCTTGAAAGTCTTGTCCATGGATGCAGACAGCAGCAGGTGACTGAGATGAGGCACAGGACACCATTGCACTGTGTTGACTGGGCCCTGGTGGCCTCCAAGGCTCAGCAGGAGCCTCCTCGGTATCCCTGCAGCGCCGGGCTTGTTAGCTAGATATGGCTTTACTCTCGTCGACACTTCTGAAAGAATGTGGCTTTCCCTGGCCTGATTCCCTGGGACTTGCTCTGCTGGGTGCTTTGGGTCCACTGTCTCTACTGAAGTGGCAAGTCTCTGTCTCTTGGGGATGTACGGTCTGACACCAGACGGGACAGTGTGATGTCTTTTTGCTGGGTTCAACCCATCGCCGAAGCTTTGTGGCATGTGAGGAAGAGTCTGCAGTTGTGAGATCTTCCCCAGAGTCGCTGGTAAACTCAGAGAAGCTGTAGTATCTCTAAGATGTTTTTCTTGCACTGTCCTGTAACTGCAATATTTTCTTTCCAAGTCAAAACAGCTCTGTGGCTGTGAATGTGGGGGTAGTGAAGAACAGCTTCTTTCTGAGACACTTCCATAATATTGCATCACTGCCCTGTCAGGGTCAGATGTGAAGCTGTGAGGGCTCGTTGTTACCTCAGAGGATTTAAACTCCCTGACATCTTGGTTTTGTTCACAAGATCCAGTTTGGGCAGAGGCTGATGCTCCCTCCTCCATTTGATCGCGAGAATCATCCTCTGATTCTGAATCCTCATAGGCCACTAATGAAGACATCTTCACATGTTGACACTCTGTTTGAAAATAAAAGGCCAACAGGTGAGATGACAACAGATGAGATGTCAGTATAGTTCATCCATTAGGGGACCAAGGGTGACATCTAATGGTTGCTTGAATTTCTGCACCTAAAAGTAGCATACTGACTTGTCACAGCAGCCTTGACATTGACCTGGAAGTTTAACCACAAATTAACAAATGTTTTGTCACTAGTGGGGTGAAATGTCTAGCAGCCACCTTCATGCACCAGCCAAGCTGACTGGGAGAGACATATGAAGAAGAAAAATCCACTTTAGGCTAATTTTATTTAAAAAGAGGACAGACAGGAGATACTTTTCGGGTGATCCAGAATTTCTAGTTTAGACCTTTAGCATTAAACCATAGTTATGTGGGTGAATTATAATTTTAAGTACTTCTATCAGTCAACACATAGCTAAAACAGAAAGAGAGTAATAGCTAGCTATAGCTACAGAGCAAGTCACTGCAGCATTTACCTTTATATCGTTTGCAGACTATCACATAACGTTAACTCTAAATCCCGAAGTTGGTGTCTAACGTTACGTTTAACTGCCACAGCAAGATTAGCTAACGTTTGTCATTTGCATTTCTAACTCAAAGCCTAATATACCCTAACGTACAAAGTAAAGCTACACGGTGAATCTGATTTCAACTGTTGTACCTGCAATCAGGTTAAACCACCAATATCCGATTTTTGAGCGTTGAAAAAGTCACATTTCAGGTCCAAAATCCCGCAAAATCATTGGAGTTAATGCAGTTTCAAAATAAAAGTTATGTTTCGATTTCTCCACTCGTGTCAGAAGATACCTAAGCGTAAAAGCCTTCATTTTGAAAGAAGCAGGAAAAAGAAGCGGCTGTCCCATTGCTCCGACATATATCGTATTAAATGTATTTACAGTGAGTCTTACTCTTGATTTTCTTGTAAAATTAAGCTGACAAAATATAGAAAACCGTCTGCTTATTAAATGTATTTAACAGAGTGTCCAAGGTGGCATTTTTGCACTGTTTAATGCATAGCGGAACTTTTGAACAAGCCTGTTTGCGTGGGGCGAATTTGATCCAAACACTGCTTCACACAGGCTGATGCAAGTTGAATGAGTGAACTGCCAGCTGTGAGTGAAGAATACTGTGCGGTATGCTGGCTGGTTACTGCATGTAATCATGAATTAAATCGGCTACTCCATCATTTAATTAACATAATTTTATAATTTATGAAACGCGGTAGCGTGAGGTAAATCTAGGGGTAGTATCAGACGATTAGCTAGCTCAATAGCTCTACTAAGTTAGCTGTGATATGTTCACATATGGAAGTCTTCCCAACTGCTGTGGAGGGAGATACAGTAATGCTAGAGCAGATAAAGCCTCAGTAATTCTGTTAACCTCATACTAGATGCTATTCAGAACATGTACCTCTCATTTGTGTTATATATATTCGGTTAGTAATTACGTTTAACTTCTTTATTATTATTACCTGGCCAGTGGGAAGAAGATGACAGACTGTCAAGGAGACGGGGAAGGAGCCAAGAGTCCAATGGAGCTCTACGAGAAACTGACAGCACAAGGAGACCAAGTCAGGGCCTTGAAAACAGCTAAAGCTGAGAAAGTAAGTGCGTGTAAGCTACCATGTGAAAACAGTGATTTAACTCTATGGGTTAGTTATTAAAGGGTTGGTTAACCTAAATTCCCCCCTCCAAAAAAATATTTTGTCATTTACTGCCGGTGGTATCTAGCCATACACATATACAGATATTGGTTTTAATTTCCCAGGTTTTCAGATTTCTGCCACTACCCCAATACAATGTGATGTGAGCAATATGACAGTATATACCATGAGGCACATGAATTTGTGTACCATCAGAGATTTTTGCCATGCTGTTTATACCATGGTAGCTATCCCTTTAATATTCCTGGGTGTATTAGACCATTGTGAGCAATGCAAATCAGTGACTGGTGCTGGACTGTTTTATGGTCAGGTTAGATTTTTGCATCAGTGTGATATACTTTTATTTGTTAGGTATAAAACAGACATTCCTGTGTAGTTATTTTACCCATTAAGAATTTGTCAATTCATTTTCTAGAAAAAGTATTATATAATAATGTAAATTAATATCATGATATTAAGTTACATACACTGTGATATCCATATTATAGCCCACACCTAGCATACAGCACTAAAAAGTGACAGTTAAAAAAAATTCAACCATAACATCCTTTTTTCAAAAACAGTGTCCTTTTACTCTGGATAATCCAGTTTTCATAGGGACTATTTCTCTGGTAGAAAGTAGTTCCATTAAAATCTTTCATAGTGAAGTCTGGATTATCCGCAGTAACCTGGGCATTGTTTCTGGAAAGACACAAGGCTATTGATTTTTTTAAAATATCATTATTTAATGTTGTGAGCACTGCAGATGAAATTCCATTCACCTCCACTGTATTAGGAGGATGCAGAAAGCTCAGAAACAGACATGCCAGCTGAAACCAAAACTATCTGCATGGCTATGTAATTTGGGTGAACTGATCCTTTAAAATATAATGAGAATAGCTTTTATGGTGCCACTTGATTCTGTTGGCTGCTTTTATCTGTGTGTGTTATCTGACTGCAGTGTTTGGGTTCCCCAGGCTGAAATTGATGCTGCTGTTCAGTTGCTGCTAAAGTTGAAAGTGGACTACAAACAGGTGATGGGTCAGGATTACAAAGCAGGCTGTCCGCCCTCAGAAAACTATGTTGCCCCTGACAACGGGCCAGCAGCAGATGGCGCTGATGATGAAGACACAGTTGACCCATGGAACGTTTCCACCACCAGCGCCAAGGGAGTGGATTACGACAAACTTATAGGTAAGAAGTGTGGCCTTCGCTTGAACAGCTGAAGTTCTATGGCAAACGCATATTTCTTTGTTTTTGACTCAGTTAAAATATGAATGTCAGTGATATATTTCTAACCATAAGCTATACAACAGCTGAATAATACACACTGTGTCATGTCTTTCTTTAGTGAGGTTTGGCAGCAGTAAAATTGACATGGAACTGGTGGACAGAATAGAAAAAGTCGCAGGACAGAAACCTCACCACTTTCTACGAAGAGGAATTTTCTTCTCACACAGGTTGACATCCTCTTCTAGTTCCTAATTCCTGACTTCTAGTGTATGGATGTTTCACATATTATTTTGTGACACATCATGTGTAGTCATTCAGTATTTCTGAAACTTAAGGGAAGTGTGTCAGCATAAAAAATATCTATTCAGAACCTTTGACCAAGCCAACATCATTGAGATTTTCCTAATTAAATAAAATGGATGGTGGTGAGAATGACACATCAATAAATCACTTTCCTCTTACCACTGTTTCTGGCAGAGATATGCATCAGGTACTGGATGCGTATGAGAAGCACAAGTCCTTTTACCTTTACACCGGCAGAGGTCCGTCCTCAGAGGCCATGCACGTTGGTCACCTCATCCCCTTCATCTTCACCAAGTGAGTTCTCCCTCTATAATGTATTACTACCAAACAGCTGTCTAACTAAAGGCAGGTTTAAGTGTTAAATCAGCAAGGGGCCATCAGACTACGTTTAGGTTTTACGAGTTATAATTGAAACTTACTTCTTTGTTGCAGATGGTTGCAGGATGTATTTGACATTCCCTTGGTGATCCAGTTGACTGATGATGAGAAGTACCTGTGGAAGGATCTAACACTAGAAGAGTGCCACCGCTTCGCTGTGGAAAACGCCAAGGACATCATTGCCTGTGGTTTTGATGTCAACAAGACCTTCATCTTCTCTGACCTTGACTACATGGGGTAAAATATGACAAAAGCAGTATTTTTCTATCTGGCAGACCTTACTGCTGAGGCTTCCTAGGATGCATAAAAACCCTGCCATATTTATTAAGGAAACAATCACCTTATTTGTTCGTATACCCTGAATCAGCATAGAATTTCTTATTTTAGTATGAATTGCTTTGTTTTTTAATGTGTTCATTTCAACATTTTTTCTACAGTGCAACCCCTGAATTCTACAGGAATGTGGTAAAGATCCAGAAACATGTGACATTCAACCAGGTCAAAGGCATATTTGGCTTTACAGACAGTGACTGCATTGGTAAGACAACTGAAAACGCTTTAATGGTTAAAAAAAAAACGAACATTTGAGCAACCATTGTGTACTCTGGAAAGAGGAAGAGACCTGAAGTGTAATTACACCCTCAAATTGAGCTAGAACCCTCCCTCCCAGCAAATTAAAAGAATGCAACAAGGGGGGAAACTCACTGTCACTGATTTGAGTCATTTTTTATATACATTTCATGACGTAGATAGGGCTGATTTTAAAACAGTAGATGGCCAGATTATAATTTTGGTAAGAAATGTCAATATTAACATCAGCTTTGAGGTGTTTCATCACAGTGCAGTCATATCATTTATTTTACAGCTCAAATAAGATGTTTAAGTGTGCAGTAGCTCTTTAAGTGTTGTATTCAGGAAAAGCAGTTTCCATTCTTTTGCCCAATACTTCCCATATTAGAGTGCAATGTGCTGTAAATTACATATTTTTCATTCTCTTTTAATAAATGATTTACTGATATTTTGAAATTTCCTTCATAGTCAGGCCAGCAGCTGAAAAACTACTGATGTTTTCATGTGACTTATTTTTTGATGTAAATAATATTTCAGTGTAATCCTGTGTCTGTGGTTTTATTGCACTATTTCCTGATTCTGAACTGTCATTGTGTGAATACTTTGTTGGTTCTTTATGGTATTTATCATTTTTTATCCATCCAGGAAAGATCAGCTTCCCAGCCATCCAGGCTGCCCCATCCTTCAGTAACTCTTTCCCACAGATCTTCGGAAGCAGAAAGGATATACAGTGTCTCATCCCGTGCGCCATAGACCAGGTCAGGACAGCAATACAGTAATAAATAACAATACTACATACTAGCATCGTATTTTACAATGACACGTGTTTGTATCCACCTTCTCGCTCATCCAGGACCCCTACTTCAGGATGACCCGTGATGTCGCTCCAAGGATCGGCTATCTCAAACCCGCCCTGCTGCACTCCACCTTCTTCCCAGCCCTGCAGGGGGCGCAGACCAAGATGAGCGCCAGTGAAGCTAACTCTTCTATCTTCCTCACTGACACCCCCAAGCAGATAAAAAACAAGGTGCTGCAATTACTAGTTATTACTATCAATAGTCACGAGTCAGATTTATATTGCCTATGATTGCTGACTGACTGCTCTGACCTATGGAACCATTGCTCACAGATCAACAAACATGCATTTTCGGGAGGAAAAGACACAGTGGAAGAGCACAGGCAGCATGGTGGAAACCCAGACGTAGACGTCTCCTTCATGTACTTGACCTTCTTCCTAGAGGATGATGAACAGCTGGAGACGATCAGACAGGTGAGGGGGCGTGGAGAACAGAGAAAACAAATGATAGCTTCCAAACTTTATTTCTTTTGCTAATCACACTCTTTCCTCTTCTGTTTTCCTTACTCTCTCGTTCTGCTTTCTGTATCTTACCTTGGAACTCTATCTTGTACACTGTTTATCTTTCTTCTCTGTTCCCTCATCCTCCTCTTCAACTTCCGTTCTGCACACCGCTTCCATCCACTCACTCTCGTTCAATCTCCTTTCTGCAGGACTACACAAGTGGAGCTCTCCTAACAGGAGAACTGAAGAAGATTTTGATTGAGACTCTGCAGCCCATGATTTCCCAGCATCAAGAGCGACGCAAACAAGTCACAGATGAGACAGTCAAGCAGTTCATGACACCCAGGCGTTTAAATTTTAACTTATAGCCTGCTTGAGCACCTGAGATGTCGAGGTTCATCATGTCATTAATCTCAGTAAAAGAACAAATAATTAATCCAGCTTTTTCCATTTAAAAATATTGTAATTTGTAATGGTAAGAGGGATATTTTCTCATACAGTTTGCATCAGGACTGGAGAAAAATGTAATTAAATTACTGGAGAGATGATGTGCTTCTCTGTGTCAAACTAAGCATGGCATTGCCCGCGCCTTCATGCTAACTATCATGCTAGCTTCACGCTGCACCAAACATACACATTTATCTTCATGAAATGTTTGTGTTTGCAGCACTGCTGTAATGTCACATGAGCCCTACTCCTCGCCCTGAAGTCAGTTCAGGATGAATGACAATTAAAGCGGAAGACAAATGTATATTGTTGCAAAATCTGCTTAGTGACCAACAAAAACACCACAGCTACACATCCACTTTGAAAAATGTTGGTTAAGAAGTCTTATTTTACTTGGAGAAAAATACAAAATGTGTTGTATATGGTGTTGAGAGATAGGCATAATATGATAATAGGAGATATATTATTAGACATAATACAGATTTTGAGCACATACCAGTAAGTAGACTATCAGTGTCTTACTCAAGGGCACTAAACCAATTGGTTTGTTATCAGCAAAAGGAATTTGACTCAAGGTAACTCTTTGTCTAAGCATGGTCTAAGCTCTAACTTATGCCCAGACTAAAAATTAAACTGTACTTGAACAAAAACCATATCTTTTGTGAAAATTAAATAAGTTCCATATCAATAATATGTATTTTATTTAATGTAAGTGCCACATTGTACATGTATATACTATTATTTTAATATTTCCATGGTCACACAGCAAAAGTATACATTTTTCCTGTAATATCCCACCACCACCAACATATCAAGTTTGGTGATTTTATAACAGCACTATATATTTTTATATTTTTAGTTGGACACCAATATAACGATTGTTGAACGCCGCAATGGTTGAAAGGCTCGAAACAACAAGTTGTACTCTTCACAGTTATATTCTGATTAAATGCTTTGGGACATGTAAACGCACACACATTGTCCAATAAATTCCGTTAATGTGCAACGTGTCAGATATAACCTGTTACTGAATCTTACTGTGTTTGCTGAGTTTGAAGCCCCAAAGCTTCAAATCTTTTTTGGCGCAAAAGAAAGCCCAAAGTTTCCCATGGATGTCTTATAAGAGCTTCATCTGCCCATCCCTGGTTTAGTGCCATATAATTGCCTTCCTATAATTTCAAGCATTGCATCACATGACCAATGTTTAATCTAAATTTAGCCTATGGAATTTGAGCAACTTGAATATATTATTTTAGTTTTTTTAAAAACACAATTTCAATGCAAAAAAAAAAACAGTGCTAGAAATTCAATGGCATTAAATTTTCAAAATCTGGTGACACAGATTTAATTCCATATTGATGTCTCTCCGGTGGGGAGGACCAGCGGTGAGAGTTTCAAACTCCCCTCTGCTGCTCTACCCGACAGCAACCAATGGGTGTGAGGGGCGGACAGGACCCGCCAGGGGAGTTGTCTACTTGCAAGTATTCCGATTGGGCTGCCATAAAAAAGGGCAAACGCGCTCCTTCTTTTTTACTTTGATCCCCCGCCTCCTCGTGCTGTACAGAAATAGAATAGGTTTGGCATAGAAGAGCACTTCTAGTAGTGAGAGTGAGGACACATCAGCAAAGTAAACCTGTCACAGTTTCAGCCAGGTTCCAGGCTCCTGTGTCCGTGTGGGTATCATTAGCCTTCTGTTTGCTCAGCTTTAGCAACGTCTTAAACCCTAAACAGGATATTTCAGAAAGAGCTAACTAGCTTGGTTGAACACCAAGCCGGGGATTGTACATACCAAAGTTCAGACACAGGTTCCGGGGACAAGATTTATAACAAAGTACCCACTAAGAGCTTGTGAATTACGTTTGTCAGCCACCAAGTTAACTTTATAAATTTCAACCATTAGATTTTTGAGGGAATGGCATTGGACTTCGCTGCGGGCTGCATAGGAGGTAAGTAATTAGCTAGTATTGATGGTAGCCACGTTAGCCAGGTTAACAAGTTGAAGCTAACGACTAGCATTAGCATTTGCATTTGCAGCAGCTTTCTAATTTTTTGCCGTCGTCAAGCAACGCAACAGCTCAGACTGTAAAGTTAGTAATTTGTCCCCAGCTGCCCCCAAATTATAGACAAACAATAATGACAGATTAGAGACTCAAAAATCCAAGTTTTGGAGAAAAAAAAGTCTAAACACACGTGAAAATCCCGGATGTAACGATATGTTTGTGAAGTTACCTGTAGTTCACACAAGGAGTGGTGTTTATGTTCTGTTTTGACATTCATGAAATAGCTAGTTTTCGTTTGAGTGGAGGTGAGTTACACCCATTGTTTTCAGTAAAGCCTCACCCTAAACCCTTGGGAATCTTGTCAGCTGTTGTATTTGCCCAAGGCCAGGTCTTCACAAACTTTAGCACATCAAGGACCCCAGATAGTCTCACTTTAGAGCACAGGCCCTGATGTGATAAAAGTTTTGTCTAGAGAACCTTGTTTAAGAGTTTTGTTGTCTTTTACTGTAAATTGAGAGATTGAGGCAGATTCTCACTTAACATGGGGAGGACTCTCTGGACCTCAGTTTTGGGTGCATTAGACTGCTAATTGCAGTAATTTATTTCGATACCAGGCGAAGGAATATAGTCTGATTTGTGCTCGAGATATATTCCTCTAAAACTACTCTGGATTCACTCCAACACTGCTGCATAAACTTTTTTGTTATTCATTTGTTCATGCCAAGTCCTTTCCCAAAGCAAGCTGGTTACACCAAAGTAATAACAGAAGCTGTATGTATAATTTGTAACCATAAACTCCAGACTAGCACATTAGGACTGCAATACACTTTTATGAACATCCATGCAATAGGGCTACAACACCATTAGAATAATTTGATTGAAATGCTTTTAACTATAGTTATTATATCAGTAATAGTAAACAGACACGTCAGGTTAATCATCATTGCTTCTAATTTAGTAAAATCACTATCATGAGTACAGTTTTGATTTTTTTTACTGCGAGTACACCAACTCTCCTGAAATGCCCGTATATGTGGTTAATCAGTTAAAGCCAGCAGAGATATGTGTGCACAAGTTATCAGGTCATGGGCAAGGTTGCAGACGTGTGGGGAGGGTGGACAAAATTGATTACGAAACTGCAAATTATGGTTTCATCTAATAGTCACAAGAACAGTATGTTAGTACTGATAGGACTATAATGTGTGTTACATTTGAAGATTAAATGGTACCTCTGATGATTGAATATCTCTTGGCTTATAGGTCAGAATTTACTGTTGTAAATTGGATTTTTGGCTCATTGGTTTAAGTCAAGGACAGGGCACTGTTCGTCACTGGGCACAGTGCAGTGACCAGCTGATAACTTTGTTCAGTCTCAGGGGTACGGACTGTTTGCTTTTGTGGGATGAGTCGCCTGATCATAAGCCCCTTTTTCTTTCCCAAAATACCACATAGCTTTAGGCGTGCATTGCTGTAGTGCTTTTATCAGGCCAAGAAGACAATGACATAAGTAATTAAGTAATTAATTGGTATTTTCTAATATGATTTTAAATCCTGTCTCTTGTTTTTCAGGCGCTGCCGGTGTTTTGGTCGGTCATCCATTTGACACTGTGAAGGTGGGTGTCTGTTCCATCTTCTTCACTATTTACTCATGTTAAGCAATGACTTGATCCAGTACTTTGCTGTTAAAATGTTGTAAGTCAGACCACTCAGTTGGCAGCCTGAATTTGAATCCAGATAACCATAAGTTACACAGTTGGCCTACAGTAGGACAATGATGTACCTGAGATATAGGAATGGGCCATCTGATTACTGTAGGGATATTATTAGGACAAAGAGAAGACATATAATTTTGTTTTATCTTATGTATATCATGTTTTCTGACATACATGTGTATTTATTTCTAAAGAGATCATTTATACATGTGCCTTCAAAATCCTTTAATTCCTTAAATATCTATAACCGAGCACTATCTAAGAAATATAGAGAGAGTAACACCTTCAACCGATTGTAAAAGGGATAACGTTAGCTTTTAAATATTGTTGTCTACCTCACCACCAAACAAGTTAGCATTCCAGCTCAAGTTCCAGCTCATAGTCACCTGTATGTTTTGCTTTTTATCAGTTTACACTGAAGTTCAGAACAAGGAGGTGCACTCACTTCCTTTTTAAATTTGAATGAAATCATCATTTATTAAAAGCTATTTAGGGACATTCTTCAGTTACTGTCATTTTGCTGAATAACTCTGTTTCTCTCAAATCTTATACAATCATTGTTTTCAACTAACAGTAAAGTCACAGGAAGTATCATAGGCACTAAAGTTAGTGGACTTGTCTATGGCTTAAAGCTACTTGGTAAAGACAAAAGTGAATGAAAGAAAAGAGATTTCCTTCCCTACTTTGACATTGTGTGTGGTTTTCTGACATCACATTTAATGATTTCTGTGAATTACCTGGAATGTTCAAAGTTCTCATGCAAGGCCACTAACTTATAAGATTGCATTCAATTTTCTGTCGTAAATCATTCACGTAGTTTGTTTGAAAAGGCAAGGAATTTTTAAATATCGCACACAATTGTTTGAAATTGCAGCTTAGATACAGAGATGGTGATTGGTTTGGTTGTAGCTCTTTTATGCGTTGCTTTCAATGTCATTTCTCCCTGAGCCGGTGTCTGGGGAGGCTGTCTTTAACAGCAGCAGTGTCACTGTGTTGTAGATGAGAGAGAGAAATAAACAACCTCTCCATGGAAATGTGACCTAGTAAGTATGGTCAAGGTCTTTTTTCCCCCCTTTCACCCAATGTCTTGTCTTGAGCTATAGAAATATAAAGCACAGAAGACACTTTGTTTTTTGTACAACTTCATTTTCATAATTTTTTTCTTCCTCATGTTGCACCCCCTAAGCATTCTTTTTTTTTTTTTTTTTAACCCCAAAAAGAACCATTTCAAAGCACTGTTGCCTGCTTGTTTCCCTTCAAACCTGTATTATAATATGTTGTTTGTAGTTGTTGTGGCCCTCTTTGACCTCAGTACTCTGTAATGCGACTCTATCTGTTGTCCACAGGTGAGGCTTCAAGTTCAAAATGTGGACAAACCTCTGTACCGTGGGACATATCACTGCTTCCAGTCAATCATACGCCAAGAGTCGGTAAGCTTCTGTTGGTTCCGTAAATGCCTCTTTTTTTTTTTACTACTTTTATTTCAAAATGTTCTTAGGCTGCATTTTAAACATGGCTGCTGAGTAATGTGTGTATCTTACACCGTGTGCAGCTTACCATGCCAACGTGGAGAATGGTCACTGCTGCACTAATTAAAGTGTCCAGTTACAGTCCCGTCTCTAAACACAGGCATCAGCCAGCATGTTCCTAACATGGGTTGTTAGGGATAAAAGGGGGAGGTGTGTCTGTTAGCCAGGGTCAGTGAGGACCATATATCTGCATGGGCTAAATAAAGCTTTGGACAGTGTGCCACATGAGGGTTCTCAGCTTAATTTGAAAATTTACTTTCTGCTCTTTGTTTATTTAGCTGCCATAATTGACAATTTATACCTCAAATATCAATATTGGCACATTATAATTGTTGGGGCTAAAAGGGATCAGCAAATTAGAGAAGAATATTTAACTGTAGATGTTTTTGCAGTATCAGTATGTTATGTAATCTTTCAGCATTCCAGCAATGCCTCTGTGATAGCCCACGGCTCTAGGCCCAAAGCGACATGTGAAATGCTGTTTTCGTTCATGATTTTCTGACTTTCTCAGAGTTGTTTCTGTGTTTGAACTGTTTTACATTACAAAGACAATGATCTTGTCTTTGGTATTTTCAAATTTTCCAAAATTATAGTACTCTGTATTATTGCACCCTGAATCATAAATCAAACCAACTTGTAAGTTGATTGTATTGTTACACCAATTTGTGTGCATTAGTTAGTAATTTGTGAACACAAAATAGTAATTTGTTCCCTCAGATTAATAATTGAATGAATTAACAGAACAAAATTAATGTCTATTTAGATTGTCCCTGACCTGACAACTTTCTTTATCTTGCGATGCATTACACAGTTGTATGTGTGTACCCAGCCACTGTGAAGAGTATAAAAACAAATGCCAAATGTAGCTTTGAAATTATGACAGAGAGTACCAAGGGGACAAGAACAATTGGAATGAATGCTATTCATTTTAGAGAATTAATTAAGTTTGTTTTGAGGACACATCTATATTAAAACACAGCTGCTGTCACTGCTTTTCTCTCACTGACATGAAGAAATTAAGTAATTTAAGGGAGTAATTTAGTAATTAAAGGGTACAAATGATTAATTTCTAGGAATTAATTATGAATTTGTGCGCACAAATAATCAAAAGGTGGTCTCAGTAATCTGTGTTTGTGTCTGTAGGCGCTTGGTCTGTACAAAGGCATCGGCTCTCCAATGATGGGCCTGACCTTCATCAATGCCATAGTTTTTGGTGTCCAGGGCAACGCCATGCGCAAGCTTGGCCGTGACACACCTCTCAACCAGTTCCTGGCTGGAGCCTCTGCTGGAGCCATCCAGTGTGTCATTTGCTGCCCAATGGAGCTGGCCAAGACACGCATGCAGCTGCAAGGGACTGGAGAGAAGAAGTCGAAGAGGAAGCTGTATAAGAACTCCCTGGACTGTCTCGTGAGAATCTACAATAAGGAGGGAATCCGAGGTATCAATCGCGGCATGGTGACCACCCTGCTGCGTGAGACGCCTGGTTTCGGTGTGTACTTTCTCACTTATGACATATTGACACGTTCCCTGGGCTGTGAACCAGAAGATCCTTACATGATCCCCAAGCTGCTGTTTGCTGGCGGAATGTCTGGCATCGCTTCCTGGATCTCCACCTATCCCGTGGATGTGATCAAGTCGCGTCTTCAGGCGGACGGGGTCGGCGGTGTCAACCAGTACAGTGGCATTATGGACTGTGTCAGGCAGAGCTTAAAGAAAGAGGGGTGGAGGGTGTTCTCACGTGGTCTCACGTCCACTTTGCTGCGCGCATTTCCAGTGAATGCTACCACTTTTGCCACTGTGACTCTATTTTTATTGTACATGCGTGAGGGAGAAGAGTGTAGCGTTCAGGACTCTAAGCCACAGTCTGTCCAGTTGCAGCCTCTGCCACCACAGACACAGCCAACCAGCATGTAAGCCATTGTGCAGCAGGGAGCATTACTACAGTCAACAACAAATCTATAGAATATAGATGAATTTGCAGCTTTGTGCCGGTCTATGATCTGTTAACTGGTGTCCATAATGAGAAAGGTGAACTGATCCTAGGTAAGCATCTGCCCATGGAGCTTCAGCAAAGTGACCACATGTAGTATTTAAATAATATATTTTAAGATGCTGCACATGTAAATATGGTCTGTTTTTAAAAGTCCTTGGTTTTGTACGTTTTTTTTTTTTGTTTTAAATAATTTAGGAAACTTGACTGTTACCAGAGTTACTGTAAAGTAAAGTGACAGTTACAGATGTTCCTAAAATTTAGAGTCAAAGAAATACGTTGTCTTTGATGCTGTTTTCAGGTCATAATGAAGTATGTCTGGAATTCATGTTAACAACTGGTCTCCACTATTAGACATGCCTAGACTCATGAGTTATTGGTTACCAAAAAAAGCCTACAACATTTGTACTGCTCCTTTGTGCAAACTTCCATCAGTGAAATTAAATGCAATTTTAAAGATTTAATTTATTAATTTGAAGCAGTTGACCAATCCATCGTAATCTCTCCATGTTGTCCAGGTCAAGTCATCCCCTTGGTGTTTACCCCCATATAGTGAGCACAGCATTTCAGCATCTTATCGTAATGGTTACAAATACAAAGAAAGCCTTGTACATGTACGCGCTCCTTGTATACATTTATGTAGATACTGTTATATTCTTTTTCTGAGGATACAGCTGTGTATGTGGTTAAACTTTCCTATGAGAAGTCATAGGAATTTGAGGATGCTGTCTGAAGTTTTAACCAAGTGTGAGGTTACAACTGTCGTCCTTTTTATTTCAGTTCTTTGAATGCTTTAATAATCTACATTGGATCCTAAAGTTCATAATGAAAATCTTACAGGCTCAAATGTTGACCCATTGCAGTATGACATGATTTTAGATAAAGTCAGATATAATCATGTGTAATAATTTCTTTAAAATTTTATATTAATTATGACAGTCATTGTCTAAAACCAAATCTGATGCAGTTTTTAACCTTTTTGTCCTGGGCCTGGTACAGTGTCCAAAGAAAGCACCTTATGGTATGACATTAAGCACATGTATGGTTTAAAAAGAAAATAAATAATTGGCATATAATTTTTACTTTACAATAGATTTTTTATTTCCCACTAGTGCAATGTTCTGTTAAGTGTTGTGCAAAACTGATGGTTTGTTAAGTGGGCTTTTTAAAATCCAAAATGTATTTTTAAATGTTGCTGTCAGCGGACGTGAAGCACAATGTTTAGCAGGCTCCATATTCTCCCCAAGGGCGAAGTAGAAATAAATTCAGCTTCAGGCTTGAAATGCCTGATGTGAACTTTGGTTAAGCATTTGTAATTTTTTTTTAATTATTTACTTTTGTCCCTAAACATTTATGAACCCGTTACACATTATGACATTTTCAGACATTTGACCATCAGTGTTGTCTTTGTAAAGAAATAGTCAAGAGCATACTATTCTGCCAAAAAATACAATGCTGGCATTTAAAGTTCAAATGTTCAGCACCAAACAAACCTATATAGCCAATGCTCTGTTGCCTTAAAGCCTCTAAATCAGGTCAGGACCTCTCTGCATCCCTCACAACATAACCATTATAGGACACAGAGACACAACGTGTCACTCAGAGCAATGTAACCTCTGTACTTTTCCCAGTAAACGGCTAATCGAATTAACAAACGCTTCTCATTTGGCAGGGTTAAAATGTAAACTAGAACATGTCAACACAGAGACTGCAAAATGCACTTGTAACACCTGCAGGTGACATACTTTCCTTGCATGTAGACGGCACACATCTTCATGTCTGCATCTGCTGTTCTAAACTGCTGCCGTTACTTTTCTCATCAATACGTGGCAGATGTTAGACTGGGACTGCAGGGTCTGAAACTGCTTTGTAATGATGTACACACTGTGAACGTGAACTTTGTTTTCATATCATCCATTATAAGTATAAAGGTGTGAAATCTCTCTAGGCTTTAGATTTACCTTAATTACAATCCTGTATTTTCAGACTTCAGTTCGCTATTTTGTAATGTACATTGTCCAGGTTTGCCGGACTGTACCAGTGGATGATGCACAATTGCCAATATCTTTGTAAAAGGGTGGCTTTAACTGTCTAATGTTGCTTATGTGCTCTGTACTTGTTTATGTACAATATCTCGCACCAAAGCAGCATGCACACTATGTAGTTCTTTGAGAGAATGGTGAAATAAAAGCCATGTTTTTTCTCATGTTTTCTGCAAGACACAGTTCTTGGTACAGCTATTACCACAATATGCTATATATTTCTAAGTTTTAACACTTCAATGAGTTGTCAAAACCACAAATGGGAAAATGAACTAGAAAAATTGCATTTCCTGCAAAAAATGCGTGGGAATGCTGAAAGCTGA
>LKNJ01000546.1:0-153079 GCA_002120245.1 Maccullochella peelii
GAAATGTGCTATATAAATAAAGCTGCCTTGCCTTGCCTTACTAATTACTCATTAATGTTTTATTTAAGGTGTATAGTTCCAACATAAACGTTATGTCCACATAATCACCAATGCATTTATGTACAAACTTTATTAAAGCATTTGTGCACATACAGTTATTAGCCTACTCCTGCACGGTCAGACATTTTTGTTGCACAAAAGTTACATACAGTCTACTGTAAACATCATTGTACTGTATGTGACCATCATATCAGTGACAACACACATATTAGGCATAATTTCACATGCATGGATACACAGGTATGTATCGCTAACAATATGTTGTCCATCATTTCTGATGTACATTTTCTGCCTTCCACGTGGAGAGCAGGGCCCCAGGGAGCCCCCCTGTTCACGCTACTGCTGCTGTTTATGTATTTATTGATATAAAATGATTCGACAACAATCTTATGTCTTGAGAATTTGTACAATTTCTCAAGTGAACGGTGGCAATTAGGTACAACATACTTGGTATAAAGTTTGCTCTCGCGTTTGTTCTGCATCAACAACCAGTAACCCCGTCCGTCCGGCACACTCCGCGTGGAAAAGGAGCGCTTACACGTGACGTTGCAGACCAGACTAGCTGCGTTTACTTTGATTTGGGACGTTGTAGCCAGCTGCCACTGTCAACTGAGGAGTCGGCAGAATAAGCAGTAGGTAATGTGATACCCAGCTTCATTCATCCATTGATTTCAACCATATTTGATTAACGCCAACCCACGTCCAACTTTAGCGTGTTTACCTTACGTTAGTGAAGTGGGGTAAAGCCGCAAACGGCACGCCCCGAACGAGAGCTAACGTTAGCTTACCCAGAGCCCGGGCGTTTGGGACTGTCCTGGATTGTCGTCATAGTGAAGCACCGATTTCAAGATTTCTCTGCTAAATAAAGTTGCTGAACAGACGATGGTTGATAACACAAACCCACCAGAAGGCAGGCGAATGTCTCAGCGACAGATTAGGATCATTCGCGTGATTTCAGTTGTGTGTAAAGTTGCAGAAATACTTTTTACATCGATGGGGTGCAGCATATTTGCTTATTATGAAAACTCCATTATGGCGCGTAACTTCTTCGCTTGACGGTGGGAGTGCTGTTAAGCAGCTCGGCGCTCAGTGCTGCCACTTCGGACCGAGAGCCATATTGCAACAATACGGTGTTTTGAGAGCGTAGACCGTTGCAATTTAGCTTCCACCCATCAGTGGCAGCACAAAAGAGGAGCACTCGGGTGGGTAGGCGACGAGGAAATTATACCCCATGTTGGATTGCACATGGGCTGTATTGAGTTTAATGGAACTGACCTGCTTTACACAGGGCTAAATCGAGTTTTGTTACTTTACGCAAGCCTCACATCGCCTCAAGTCTCCTGAACGGTTGCTAAGTATAATTGCCCTCCGATGGATTTTGAAACGTCCTTTGTGCAACCTTACCTTACGAATATTAGCAACATATATGCCTGATATGATATTAACGTATTTTCGTTCTGTTGTTTATGGTTAACTAAACCACAATTTAACTGTTAGAAAAACGTTGACGGATTATGTCCTAATTTTAACTAATCCCGAGTCAGCAGGCCTGGCGCTAAAGTTATAGTTGGCTACTGTTACTGACACTTGTCTGGCTGCCTTATGTTTACTAGTACCCCCGCCTTCATGCGTGTTCAAAGTTAGGGCTGCAGCTTCAAAAAGTTACAGTGGTTTGTTTTTCCTCAGATAAATGTCTTCTCCAATTCAAGCAGATGAGGATGAGGTGGAAGAAGAAGTGGAGTTTGTATCAGTAAGTCATGTGTAAGCTTTATCTATTTAAAAAATCAATAGGTTCAAAGGATAAAATAATAGATTGCAGTTGCTTACTTTCTGTCAGTTGACATTGACTGGACTAATAGTTCAATAACATCTTAATCTAGCCTGACAGTCAGACTGAATTGCTATTTTACTTAATTGATAAATATATCATATTTGATTCACTGGACAATAAAAGCTGCTGCTCCATATGTGAGACATAGATAACCTCTGTTTTCATGGGCATGTTAAAATTAATAAACCACTCTTTTTACATTGTACGGTGTTTGCAGACTCCTTTGAGTCTTATAAATGTAGCTGTGCTTTATAACATTAAATGACATGGTGTCTTGTACTTGCTTCAGGAGGGCTCTCTCAGACCAGTGTTGGATTGTATTGATCTGCTGAGTGATAGTGAGGATGAAGGATGTTCATCATTGGTAGGCACGGCGAGTGGCTAAATAGAACCCTTTTTAAAAAAACAAAAACAAATGAGATACTGTGAATACCTGTTTACAGTTTTCTGAAATAGTTGTGCCTTTTTATGCGCCTGTAGCTTGAAGATAAAATCACCTGCCATAAAGCACGTGTTACATCTACGCTGGACAGACTAGCACACCAGGTGGCTCTGGAGAAAAAGGAAAGAGCAGATAAATGCAGAGCATTCAAGGTAAGGTTGCTTCAAAATAAAGTGAGCTGCTATCATCTGTTAGTCTTGTTAGACTGTGATTAAGCTATTACATATTTGTAGGTGTCTATATCAGACCATTGTACGGCACTTTTTTTTTTTTTTTAGCACAGAATAATATAAAAGGCAAAAAAGGTTGTAATGCATACTTTTATAGTTCCCACTTTGACATTTTATGTATTCAGTACTGAGATAACTGTATTCTACTAGTGTTTCCATCCAAACATTCACATTTGTCCAGCGCAGCATCTACACTGGCAAAGGAAAGTAGACAACGCCTTGTGCATCTACCTTGAATCAAAATGATATGAGATCACCTTACAACTGCTGAAGTAGATAAAGAGGGGTGTAATATTATCAATACATAATATATTATTTATGAAGTACTCTGAAAAACTGTGTTTGCATCCTTAGCAGAGGAAAGTCCAGTCTGTTGCTTCAGTGCTGGCAAAACCTCATTAACCACTGTATGCCGTTATTTGTATATATTTTTTTTTTTTCATTTAAAGAGCAAATGTAACTTAACATTCTCAGTAGAAATGTTCTTTGTGTGTTCTGTTGGTATACTGTATGGGGTCATGTAAGGCCAGTTGTAGCAGCAGCAGTGCCGCCCTGTGGGCAGAATGGGTAGTAAACAAATAACTGTCATCAACCTACAGTACTAGAATGAACAACAGCTGTGTATTCACTCCAACATTATACTGTTTGTCTTAGAGAACTTAACATTAAACACTGTCTGTCTGTTTGCACTGATCTCTGTCTATCTGTCATATAAGGCAAGCGTAAAGAAGATAGCAGAATATGCTCTGTTATTGTTCATCTCTTTTTGTCTCTTTCTCAGGAGAAGCAAATCTTACAAAAAGCTCATGGACAGCAGGAGCTGGCTTTCAGTTCTACGAATGGAATAAATCAGGAAGCAAAGCGCTGTGTAGACATGTGGCTAAAGATGCCAGGTACATTTTTAATCTGGATCAGAAATCTGTTGCATAATCACTGACATTGTCACAGTGATATTGAGTTGATTCAAGCCAATAGAGCAGCTTTAAAAGCATTTTTCTGTCATGTGCTGTTTTATATTTTTACCAGTATACTATTTTGATCTACTTTTCTCACAGGGATGATTAAAATGTTATTTTGTTTTAAGAGATATAGGCATGGAAATGAGACATCGCTCTTTTACAGTGCTACTACGTGTTGGAGAAGTTATAACTTATTATACTGTTGTGTTTATTTAGGTCCTCAACCTGGAGTGATCAGTGCTGGTTTTGGAAGAAGACACCGACCTGCTTCTTTCCCCAGAAATAGCTCAACTAGACACACTTGTCCAGTGATTAATTGTGGTCGAGTTTACGACAATGCGTCCCTCCTCGATGGACACTTAAAAAGGTAATCCTTTTCTGTTCATTTCAGTGTAGGTGTAATACCTTACGACCATTTTCCTACAGTACAAATATGGCATATTTTGCAATAAAATATCTTGTGTGTAGGTTTGATCACTCGCCTTGTGATCCAACCATCAATCTTAAAGGAAGTCCAACTGAGCTCTTTGCCTGTGCTGCCTGTGGTCAACATTTTCAGACTAAAGAAGCATGGAGGAGACATCTTGAGTCTAAGGTTCATGCACTTTTCTGACTGTGCTATGAAAAATTAATGATTTTATTATGAAATTAATGATTCATTAATTTGTTTTTGAAAGTAATGGTTAATAATTATTGATCTACATTAGTGTGATCATTTTTTTGAGAAGAAACATTTTTTGAATTATGTTGTTTTGACTGCCAGTTGTCCTCGTCTACTGCTGATGGTCACAGCATCACTCAGACCTATCAGCGGATTGTGTGTTTTGCCTGTCCTGCCTGCTACATCCTCTTCAACCTCCGAGATGAGTGTCTTCAGCACATGTCTGCCAAAAACCACTTCACAGAGTCACTCGCTATGAATGGTAAGTTGTACTGAACATTTAAAACCTCACATATGTAAATCTCCAAAATGAATGGGCACGGGGAAATGAGAATATAGTCATTAAACAATAACATTTAACAATTTTCTATTTCATCTGTGCAATTGTAGGGATTTCCTAATTGATAAATGTGGTAAATATTCTGTATGACTTGGTTGTCATTTTAGGTTTATTTTATTTAAAACTACGATTTAGATGATTTATTTAAGACTACGTGTACCTTTTTATTTTTCTCTTCTTGTTAAAGAAACCAGAGGAAGAGCACTGCCAGTTCCCATCCCACAATATGTGAAGAATCGTCTCATCGCTTTGTGCAAGGATGCAACGTTCAATGTCCGATGCTCTTTATGTCACAAAGTACTGATCTCACATCAGGCAGCTCAAGCTCACTTTAAGTAAGTCTTATTGTGATTTACTGAGTACATGTATTGATATATTTTGATATTATACATTAGCAGACACTGATTTTGTGGAGCTGATTTCTCTTTTCCTTTTTTTTTTAGTGTGTACTGCAGACAGGGCTGCGCGGTGGCCAAGGCTGATAAAACTGTAGTGCAGGTAATGAAACAGCTGCAAGTTCGAGGGCAGTGCTCCCTCTGCTGCAAAATCTTTCTCAGCCAAGCTGAAATTGAGAGACACAAAGAATCGACTCAGCATGATGTGGAGGTCAACCAAACGATGGAAAAAGCAGTCCTTCAGTTCTGCAGGTTTAGTGAAATTCAACACACTCAGAGGGCTAGAGAGGAGCAGGGGAGAAGACAGTCCAGTGGCCTTGGAACATCTTTTCAAAAGAGAAACAAGAAGAGCAGTAATTGTGAAGAATTTCCAGTCAAACGGCAGAGACTAAGCCCGAGTGTGAATGGCAGCACTAGCAGAAAGTCCGCAACAGCATGGTGCTGCGAGTGCGGTCTGCAGTTCTCAGAGGAGGCTGCAGCCACTAATCATCTCTTGGCTGTGAACCAGATTTTCCATCAGTGCGGCGTGTGTGGCAAACTCATGGGTGAGTCCTCAATTACCCGCCTGCATATGAGTCGCTTTCACGGGGGAGCTCATCTCTCCAACTTCCTCTTTTACTGCCGCAAGTGCAAGGTGGAAATGCCACGGTATGAAGATATCCTGTCACATGTGTCCGAAGCTCACAGCGGACACACCTACTTCACTGAACAAGAAGTGCCCGAGGAGCTTGCGGCAGTCATCGACGACAAGCCGTCCACCAGCAAGAAAGTCACCCTGCATCCATCCTCCAAGTCGGCAGTCCAGCAGAACACAGTAGAGACATCTTCTTCAAAAGCAGAGCAGACTTGGATGTGCAGGATGTGCGAGGATATCTTTGACTCGGAAGTGGACATCCACAAACACTGCAGTGACGTGAGCAGCCACAGCTATCAGAGATTCATCTGTGGACACTGCCCTCAGAAGTTCTTTAAAGAGTCCACTGTACGTAGACATTGTATGAATGAGCACGACGGGCAGATAAAGAGCTCCCACTTCTGCGGTCTCTGCGACAGCATGCCGTTTGAATCTGAGGACGAGTTCTTGGAGCACTACAAGAGTCTTCACAGTAAGGACTACTACTGTATGGATGGTGCTGAAGTTGTTCAGCCCACCGTCGCTGAAAGCACCAGTCGGTCTACATGCCCATGCATGGGTTCAGAAAATAGCAAAGAGCACATGAAAGCTACATACACACAATGCATGAGGGATCTGGCCACAGAGGGAAAATGTCAGTATGTGTGTGCGCCTTGTGGTGTATCTGTGCCTTCCTATGCACAGATGAAGACTCACGTCCACACAAAACACACAGCTTTGAACCTGGACAAGACCTTTGATGTAGAATGCCAAGCTTGCCAAGAGAGGTTTACGGATGTACCAAGTTTCCATAAACATTATCATTCCCGACACTGTACGCTGGAACCTTGCACGAGCTCCAGGGCCTGCGGTAAAGTCATGAAAGCAGAGTCCACCACTGTAAAAATAGTCGAGGCTGTGGAGATCACACCAGACACCAATGGTAAATCAGTTAAGATTTTGGACATTTATTATCTATGTTTGCGTGCAGCATTTAATTCTGTTTTTATATTGTCATTTCAGAGATTGAAGATGAAACACTGGTGAAATTCTTCAACATGCATCAGGCCAACAAAGAGAGTGAAGCACTTGAAAGTAGGCAATAAACAATACATAACCACTGTGTAACTCACGCCACATAGAAAAATAGTGTACATATATACAGGAACTATGATACATCTGTGCTTTTGATCCATCATTTCATCAAAGAGGAATCTGGCTCAACTATTGATACAATTAAGACTGCATACTAGGGCTGTATATTGGCAAGAATCTGGCAATACGATGCGTATCACAATACAGCAGTTACGATTCAATATATTGCGATACTGTACGCGTCAAGCTTATTGCTAATACACAGACTTTTAACAGTAGTGGTAAGGTGGCTTACTGGACGGAGAGAAGATTGCCACTACATACAGTATATACACGTATAATGTATTTATATGTATAATATAATTTCAGACGAACCAGAGGAGGAGATGAATCATGCACTGTCTTTCAGTGCAGAAGAAGCAAGAGAGTCAGCAGGTATGTGTTTATGTGGCTGAGCATGTAGTCTTTGTGTTTCCCCTGAGAAAAGTTTATCACTCATCACAGACTTGGGCTATGACTGAATTGTGAAGATCACAAATGTATTCCAGTAGCTGCAAATGCTCTTCTGTATCTTGCTGTTTTGCCAATTCCACTGTATGTCCCTTTGTGTACTTATTACTGACAGTGAAATATTACGCAGTACACAAATTTTACTGCGGGAAATTTAATCTGATAAACGTTCCTCGTTTGCTGGCCTTAGTAGTGTAACAACTGTTCAGTTTCCCATAAAAGCACAATATTTAATGCAGGGACAATTAAATGCAAATAAAGATCAAATATATATTGAGTGCTTGTCAAGGTTACCCTACAGATTACAAAATAAAAATATGTGATAGGTCAGGGTACAGTTGTCTAAAATGTGCTAGTCAAGGATAAACTAAAAACAAACATGAATGTGGGAGCTGTATGAGGATATACACTTAACACCTCAGATGTTTGTGTAATTGATCAGGTTAATAATAAAGTGCTTTACTTGGACATGCTGTAACTTGGATCCTTATATTCTGCTTTTCTTTCTTTTTACAGAGTTGGAAGAAGCTCTTAAAAGAAGTCTGCTGGAGTTTTAAGGACGTGATTTAGATTTGTTTTCTTTTTTTGTTTGGACAAAATGTTAATCAGACATTGTATTGAGATCTTTTGTAACAGGTGTTTTGTGTTCAGAATACATTAAATAAATGTTAGTTGCTATTTTACTGTTTCTATTTTTTTTTAATCATTTAATAAATGTATAAATATATAATTATAGAACAAAATCAGTATAGGGCATTCCCATCACAGGGAACCACCCAGATCATACGGTAGTTGGCAGATCCCATGTTTTGGTGTTTGGTTTGTGGCTGAAGATGTATGCGCAGTCCTCTGTTGTGAGGCACTTTGGTGTTTCGACACATGTGCTATAGATGGCATCAATGACACTGGAACATGCCATAGCTGAACTTGTGACCACAGTGCAGTAACTGCATCTCCAATTGCCGTCTCTGGTTTCATTGCAGACTTGAAATCCAGTGTTTTCTATGCACCGTAAGGAGTAGGGCCACGCTGTGTAGGAACGTTTCGGTCTTTCCTGACATGCTGTCATATAGGTCCTGATCTTTATGTTAGTTTCCTCATGGTGTCTACAAAATTATTAGAAGGTGACTGACAGATTCCTTTTAAAGTGGATTCACACTGCAAGTTGGCATTCAGATGTGTTTTTGTGTAGCTGCCTTTGTAATGGGGATATAAATGTATTTCGAAAATATTGTAATTTGCTTTTTTACTGTTTTGATCACCTCTGTTATATGATTTGTGATTCTTGTAAATTTGATTATAGGACAAAAATATCTTGAGATAGTGGCCCTGGTGGTAAACAGTGAGTGTTTATGGACTCATGGAACAAGTTAATTGGGACTGAACTCTCCTGGCTGCAGAATTTGGCTACCATCGAACTACAATCTCAGAGGTAAAGTTGCCTCTAAGAATAAATGTGGATAGGCTTGTCTCACCCATGGGGGGAGGAAACGCCTCTAATTCTTATTTAGATGTAAAAACATTTACAGAACCTTCAGCAAGTTGTGTAGAACATGGCAGAGAGATCTGGGTCATTTATTTAACGTACATAAAATATACAATCTAACATTCTAGTCATTGATAGAAATGACAAAAATCGCATCACAATGTTTCAAGAGTAGGTTTAAGTGCTAAGAATTTTAAGACCAACAAAATGTCATTTTAGGCCACCCAGCTGATGATAATTTTGTAGCACTAAAAACTTTGACACCTCGAAACATGAACCCAGATATACACTGTCAGATTTGAACAGGTGCATATATAGCTAAATGCCCACATACATCATACATTTTATCCTATTTGCCAGTTATGTTAAAAATCAACCAGTTAAAATGGAAACCATCTCAAGTCCACTGTAAGCCAGGGTTTCCAAAATTGTAATAAGTCATGTAATAAACCCATTTTCGAAACTTTTAGGCTAAAAACGTCACCTACAGATATTTGTTTAATGTAGAATAAAACTGCCAAAGCAGTTATATTTAGCCTACACATCTGAAAATATGTAGGGAATGAAAATATATCTTAATTTAAGTATGTCTGGGGACCCCCTGGAGCTTGTCAGGGACCTCTAGGGGGTCCTCGGACCTGACGTTGGGAACCACTGTTCTGGGCTCCTCGGGAAACTTCTGTGAGGACCGCGTGAAGGAAGTTGCAGCCCATGTTAGGACATGTTCTCCTGGGGCGCTGCTGCAGCCAGAGGAGCTACAGCCAGCTGGACAGCTCGGGGTGTTGATCGCACACAGGAAGGATTTCTCTCCGGTACGGATCATCATAATAACAATAAAAACCATTCACCATCATGGCTCAAGCAAAAATACAGGCGAAAATGAACGAAGTTCCCTGCGCCAAGTTCAGCAGGACACTGTCCATGGCAGATCGCTCCGGACGACTCCTGGAAAGTTTGGATCAGCTGGAAATAAGGTACAGTGAAGTAACGGGCCTCAGTATGGCCGGTATATATATACAGTGTTGAGGGGTTTAAAGCATTAGCATATTGTATGGCTCCTCACGTGTTTTGTAATACATATTGCCTAATATGAACGTAATCCTAACTAGAAGAGAGAGAAAATGGTTGTTGCACCGATTAAAACTGCAGCAAAACAGTTTAAACAAAGTTTTGTGAAAATATAATAAATGGGTGTAGGTGGGTCTTAACCTATAGTAGCCTATAGGATCATTATTATATTCATATAATAGGCTACTCTAACATGTGGATTGCTTCTGCTACTCACATGGTTATGTTATTACTCCTATCTCTTTATAATAAAAGGATGTGGTTGTAAATGGATGGCTGTGGTCGTGTATTGTCTCTGTGTGTCTATCAGGGTGGAGGCTTTACGGGAAGCAGCATCGGCCATGGAGCAGGAAAGGGAGTGCATCCTGGAAATGATTCAGTCCATACAGAACGGACAAGAAATGCGAAACATCTGTGCTGGTGAGGCTGCTGACTCTCCCGACTTTACTGTGTTTGCAACGCCCTGTTTGACTGTGTAGTAGTTAATCCACGTACTTTTGAGCTGCTCTGATTGCACTACAACATTGTGATCCAATGAGGTTATGCTTTGGGATGCTACATTATAGTGGGTGGTGGTGTTCAAGAACCTCAGGGGGTTTAAAAAGGAACAGGGCAGCAGGATTTTCTGAACCCCACCCCAAGTTCACAGTTTGTTTTCCTCCTAGTAACATATAGTTGATATTATAGGATATACATGAAGGTTAATTACATCCCTATGTTAAGTTAATGTCCACCTTACATCAGTGCATTAGTCACAATAGCCTAACTATACAGTGCTGTACATACAGGGGGTCTAAAATGAATGCAGTAACCCTTCCATAACACCACCATTGTGCACCTTATAATGTCTTATAGGCCTGTCAATATTGTGGAGGCTGTAGTTTGTGTTGTTGTATTGCTACATTGCATTATATTGTAGAGCATTTGTGTTATTATTTTCACCTACTGGACAAAATTACAAATAAAAAAACACTAAAAAAAACAATATATAAGTAATGTAATGTAATCACTGAACACCTCAAACCAATGTTTTAGAAATGATCATAGAGTTGAATCGACACCTTTCTGACACAGTCTTAAAAAATGAACTTTGTAAGGGCAGGGCCGTCCTGTTGGATTACATTGCATCAAATTTGGGCTGGATCCACCATGCATTAGGATAATCACATTCACCTGTGCTGTATGGCTTCGGGTGGTGGAAGGAGACTGGAGCAGAAACATGGCGAACGTGGAAACTCCACACAGTGAGGAAGAGGGCAAGGATGTAAAACCACAATCTACATGCTGAGGCAACACTGAGCCAATGTGCTACCCCTTACAGTAGATTGCATAGGTGTTCTTATTATTGTGTCCACCACCGTGTAGCCAGTATGTTTCGTTCTCTAAAGATGCAGCATTGATTTCTTTATTGTTTTGTCTTTTCTAGGGGAGAGAGAAGAGTTAGATTTAACTGCAAACCGTTTAATGGGCCGCACGCTGTCTGTGGAGATCTCTGTTGGCACGATCAGAAACTCCCAGCAGGAGGAGGCGCTGCGCAAGGCCACATCTGTCATTGATGAAATGGTTAAGAAGTTACTGGACGACATGGACAGCGGCCGGCAGCGGCTGCTGGCCCTGCACGCGGCCTGTGTGACTGAGGCCCCGCCCGTCCCCATTGACCAGAAGTTTCAGGCCATAGTGATCAGCTGCGCCCTGGAGGACCAGAAGAAGATTAAGCAGAGGCTGGAGACTTTGTTGAGGAATGTTGAAAATGCCGAGAAGAACATCAAGATCATGGATCACCAAAAACTGGAGGACCCAAAAGCCAATGGCTGTCAATAAGACTCGTCACCAAAACATACATAAAATGTGTCTTTAATGCCACTAACCTCACTAAGAACTCTTGTAATCCTGTACTTTTAGAAGGACTCTACATGCAGCAGCCAACAAGTCCTTAAAATTACAGTGATACTGAACCTTTGGGCCAAAAATACAGTAAAGCTACAAACACCATCAATTGTTTACCTTCAAATTATTGTCATTTACACGGAGCTACTTAATATAGTTTAATGTGTATACCCAGTACATAATGTGTGTTCACATATGCACTTAAGTAAGATAGAAAAAGATACAATAGCATAGGGGAGGTTTGGTCACGGTTTATTAGAAATTCCAGTGCTTGACAAACAATGAATCCAATGTTGAACTATCTTGTTTCGGTTTCATTGTGACATTTTAAATCAGGCACTTAGTTAGAATTGTGGATGTGTATACACTACCTCTGTGTGTGAAGGCAACACAAATCACATTAAGCTGTGGATTTTAGCTCACGTTTGCACAAAGCAGTTTTTCTGTCAGATCATGTGTCAAAAACGTAAATAAAAAACACACTGCCATTTAATAAGTAGTAGAGAAGTCTTTGCATATGTCAGGGGTGGCCAATTGCTGTAATCGATGGGAATACAACAGCACAGCAGTACTTATCAGTGGCCAAGCTGACACATTTATCAGTTGGTTTTCAGGGGACTTATTCTACATAAATTTCTAACAGCCACTTGTTTCTGTCTTGTTTGCACCTATAACCTTCCAGTAGCATACACATTCACTTACTTTATAGACTTACAACACATACTGTAGATGAAGCAGGTTCTTTTATTTAATCAGGTTAGTCTATAGAGTGTATCCTGTTGGCATCAAATATATTTTTTAAATGGAGACCTAGCCAAAACAATAATTTACTCTATGAAGCCAACAAACCCAAAACCCAATGTCAACAAGGCAATAGTAGCACAAGTGCTTTAGTCGCACGCTAGTCAGCTAAACATCTAAGTAGGTCTGACAATAAAGGTCCACTGACTAGCAGCACATTGCATGTTCTTCCTCAGCGGATGGAGTTTGAACTCTCATCTGCTGCGGAAGAGTGTCATGTGGTTGAAAGCTCTTGAAAAAGCTATGAAGTGGACTTGGAGTTAAGATTTATTTTTGTCAAACTACTGTTTCTAAGGTCAAGACTGAACTTCCACAACAATCTTGGTTACTTATTATGTGAAGACTGTCACAGGTACAGGCAACACCATGTTTTAACCATTATCTCTAGTTCCTATTGGCCTTATTAACTCCGACCAAATTCACCTAAGCAAAATGAATGTAATGTTTTGGTTAAAAGATTGGATTGGCTATTGTTGCTTGAAACTACACACTTGGTGCCCAAGAAGAAAGTGCAGTTTTATTTATGTCAGACTGCCATCAACTCCCCCCCCCAAACATAACATCAGATGCACAGATGTGTGGCACACTTAAAGTTGTGATACATTTTTTAACTGTTAAAACAAAAATCCAACAATGAGTGTTGTTTTTGTCAGGCTGAAAGCACACAGACGGTTTGTCCATCTAAATGAGTGAAATTGGTTTATGAAGTCATTTGAGAAAAAGCAGAGTGACAGTAAGACAAAGATTAATACAAAACCTGAGTGACAGCACATAAGTATGGTTAGTTTTAACTTATGGTTCTTTAAGATTATATGCCATCTTCATGGTAAAGTGCACTAAATCCATTCAGTCAAAAAGCAAAAAGGCAAAGTAAACATAATGTTACAAATAACAGAAAGCTTGAGAAATAATTATTTACAGATTTACTGTGCAGGCAATTTTAAACAAACAGCAAGAGGAGGGATTCAAATGCTTACTGGTGGTCAGTGGGGGAGAATGTAAACATGGACAAGGCATTGTGGCATTGCGACCATGGTTGGACATTCACTGATGTGGAAAAAAGGCTTGCATGCATTACAGTTATGCCACACTTTTTTTTTTTTTTTTTCCCTCAAAACAGCACTGTTTATGTACAACCAAATGAGAAAACTTGAAATCTGTACCAATGGTATAACTGAAACACATTTTAAGCCCCTTTTGGGATTTTCACAACAGACCATCTGAACTTAAACTTGAGAATAAAGTTAATTTGAATCTGGGGAAAAAATGAGAAACAGATCTGAGATCAAAACTTTTTTAAGACAAAAACATGCATGCACATGTATTCTCAGGTGTCCTATGTATTCGAATTCCATGTAAAATACTTAAAATTGCAACTATAAATAAGGAAATGTTTATAATTTCAGAGATTTAAGATGTTTCCACATCACCGCTTTGTGCTTGGTAAACCAGTGTTTTTCCAGATGATGAGTTTTGGAAAAGGCTCAATGCAGACAAGGCAATAACATACAGCATTCATTTGGGAGATCTTTCATGAAGTGAGAAGAAATGGAATCTTCTTGCATATTCAGACACACACAAGCAAAATATCCAGTCCTGAATGTCAGCTTTTTGTACCGCCAGAGAGCAATGGCTTTACGTTCTGCTCAAGACTCCATACCACAGGAGTAGACGCTACTGAGCACTGAGCTTTTAGTCTTTTCAACTTTCTGGTCCCACTCCTCCTTTTACCCCCCCCCCATCAAAAAGGAGTAGAATGATATTTACTAAATAGAAACTGATTAGATACTACAGAAACCAAACCAAAAAGTAAAAACCAAAATCGTGTACCATGTTTAGTGTTTGAAATGTTAGAAATATAGTGAAATCTTAATACATAGATACTGAAACGTATTTACTGTGAGGCTAACCAATGAGTTACTCAAAGCTGTACCAGAGTTAAAGAAAAGCACAGCATGAAATATGTAACAACTGCAATCAAAAGCATAGTGCTATAACTGACTGTGACTTGAGGTACTATGACTCAAAGAGCAGAGTATCATTAACTCAACTCGTGTTTTACATCACAAAGCCCTAGACTTTGTGAAAATCTTGGAATCGGGTTAACAAATCTGTAAGTAAGTGTAGTGTAAGCAGACATACAGAGGACTATTTTGAGTCAATAGTTATTGACATTTGGTTATACATTGAAGCACAGTCTATTAATTTCATGTTACATCCATATCACTGCAGTATTCATATTTAACTACAGCTCAGAAAGAGGATATTTGGCACTATGTCAACACTGTAGTGAAAATCTCACTCAACACTGTTTTTCTGATTCGTACAAAAATACTTCTGCACAGAGAATAAACTCTGGATTCAATAGTGTTTCGTCCACGATAAACAGTATAGTTTGAACCATATTCTGTTGACAGTTAGAAAAATATGGTACAAAATAATCTGTGTATCTTCTACAATACATGCAAACATATTGCACAGTTGAAATGTCAAACAGGACTGGGCGACTGTAAAAACCACCTTTTGATTATTTTTTTTGGAGTATCATTAAATTCATAACACAACGTACATGTACTGTAGCTGCAGCTGTTGCTGTTATTTAAGGCAACCACAAGGAGGACCCAAGAGTGTACAAATGTTGACAGGTTTTGTGTGCAGATCATTGATGGAGATCAGTGTTGGGAAAACAACTTAGGATTCAGATTAAACATCAGGTTATTAAAAGTAGTATAGAGTAGTATTTCCCAGTCTGGGCTTTGGTCTCTAGATGTTGCTACCTCCACAGAATACAATGACCAATCTAGTCTGAGAAACAATAGTCAGTCACTAAAATTAAAGAATTTTATCTAGAGTAAGCTGCAGCTTCCAAAAGGATTTTTACTCTTCTTGGTCCTTTGTTTGTTAGGTCGCAAAGTGATGACTTCTCTGCCGTTGCTGGAGCTCTGGTTGCAGACATTACTACTTGTGGTATTAAAAACACCTTTGGAGAAACACAATTCATGAGTAATGTCACCATACCTAAGACAAAAACTTAAAATGTAACATAAAAAGGTGAGGAACATAAAGACTCCTTACCTATTTTATTGCTTGTTGTATGGACCACCTCTGTCTCCTCTGCTGTTTGCTGTTTGAGCCGCTGAAGATACTTCTCAGCTAAGTACTTAAAAACTAAAAAGAGAGAAGCAGCAGAAATGTTACGACACGGACATCAAGAATGAGACTGTTTCACTTGCATTAGACAAAATGTCCACATTTTCAGTAACCCACCCTCGTTGACATTAAGGTCCTCTTTTACTGAAGCTCGATAAAATCTCAGCTTAAGCCTTTTAGCCAAAGCTTCTGCCTCCTCGCTGCAATGCAAGTAAAGAAAATGCAACATTTCTTGAATTCACAGTAAGTTATAGTGCTTTAATTGCATTTGTACATTACCATTTGTCCTTAATTTACTATATTTATTATTACTTACTTTTTTATAACAGTCTCTTCCAAGAGGTCAATTTTGTTCTGCACTAGAACTGTTGGAATATCTCCGACCTCTGCCTCCACCTTCTCCCTCCAGCTGTCAATAGCCTGAAACGACTCCCTGTCTGTGGTAGAGAAGACTAGCACACATGCCTGGGCACCTGGAATGCAACACAACACACCGACAGTTCATGTTTTCAAGCTGTTCATTCTTTTAAAAAACAACTTCATCTATTCTGAATATGATACATAATTCATCCTCCTTGAGGATGTAAAAACATTGGCTCAAGCTCAGAACAGCCCCACTAGAGTGTCACCATAAAGTCTGTGACAAATAAAAACTTGACCTCAGGGGTCAGGGAAGCAGCAGTGTTATATTTGTCACAGTGGTGGGGTCTTACCACGATAGTAGGCCTTGGTAATAGCGTCAAACTCCTCCTGCCCAGCAGTGTCCCACAGCATTAGTCGGACTTCTTCCTCATTTACCCTAAAACAATTCGGAAGTAATGGGGAAAAATGGTGTAATAATTTTTCTACAGCCAGCATAACAATATCCTACCCAGCTCAACACACTAGTTTTTCAGTTGTATTCATGACCATTTGCCAAACCTGCACTTGTACCTGGTGGTAAAACATTTTATCTCATTGTTTCCTAAGTAAATTAATTTGCTAATAAAATAAGTGTGTTTTTTCCAACAGTTCACAATATAGTACTATTTGATATTTCACTGTGTTTAGATCACTAAACAAGAGCACCTTAATATACAGTATACACATTTGTTACACCAAAAGAGGTTTTCCTGGTCACTCCAGTATTCACCAATATGCACTGATTATGCACCTCATGGGATCTTCATTACTGTAGACTAAAACATCTTTATTGGTGAAGTTGCAGATGTTGACTGTCAACTTTGCAATAAGCTGAGAAAAAAAACAGTCACACCTATAGCTAAACTGTGGTACCCCGGAGCCCTGCAGTAACTTTAAATACAGGCTATAATTGATAGAAACTTTAAACTTTTGTGAAACAAGTTGCTTACAGTATCTGCCTTTCCAGAAAGTCCACTCCGATGGTCTTTTTGTAGTCCCTAGTGAAGATGCCCTTGCAGTAACGTTGGATCATACTGGACTTGCCGACAGCTCCATTGCCGACCACGACCACCTTGATGGCCACTTCCATGTCCTCCTCCAACATGGTGGCGACGTCTGGCTGGTTCTCTCAGTTCCACTCAGCCTGGGTAGGTTCAGTGATGTGACACGAATACATATACCACCTGAAAGTGTAAAGTAAACAAAACACTAATGTGTGACACACATTCAGCAGAAACGGCAACATGAGTGCAACTCAAATATTCTCTTGTAATTTAACACATCTTGATCTGGTTTACATTTGAAGCCCTCATGTCAGTGACAGTTATCTGTCTAGGAGTAAAGCAAATATACTCAACTTCAAGCTTGTTACTGTATAATGGTTATATAGATCTGTTGTACCAAGGCTGGCAAAGTTTGGTTTAACTTTCTGAACTCTATTGGTGAAAAAATACTTAATGCTACTTTAACTTCAGACAGAATCCTTAGTCTCTAAGCAGTAACTGTGGCTACAATGAATGTTAAGCTTGTATTCCAATGTGACCCATCTTTCCTCAATAAATTAACATGGATTTCTTCTTGCTATTATCAGAGAAACAGTTACAATCAAACTATTTCCTTGCATCTAGATGCTTTAGCTTTTATTAGACACCAAACTATACAAATTTGAGACAGCAAATTGATTAATCCATGGATGAGATCCGTGCATCTACAAAACCTTTGCTCAGATTTGCCTGTGGAACATAAAAATACTAAGCTATTACAAGTTTTATTTAATTACATATTAGCACATAAATCAATGAGATCAGGCGATAACATAAAACTTATTTCTTATCCAGTACAACCAAAAATTTAGAAGATGAAGGTACCTTTGTATTACAAGTTACTAGGGCTGCAATAAATGTTTCTTTTTGTTATTGATTAATCTCATTTCATTAATCTCAAATTATATAACTTTAAAGCAATTGCTTCTTCTGTTTGGCCAACAGTCAAAACTCCAAAAGTATCCAGTTTTTTTTTTTTTGTTGTTGTTTTGTTTTTACAGCTTGTCAAATCTGAAATACATTTACTTTCAACACTACAGGTTCCCACAATGCACTCTAATAAACGGGCTTTATACGGGAATAGCCCTTTAAACTATTATGTGTGCTCACACTGAACTGTTGTAAATTTTACAAGGAAGTCGTTTGGAGCGACTGTGCAATGTGTTTATTCTTCCATTAGCACTGAGAGCAGCAGACTCCACATAGCAACTGAGTCTTCCACAGTTATATGCGTGTAGCTGCTGAGTGCAATGCTAAACAACATATTGTGGGAAAGCTGCTCCCAGTGGACACAGACAACCTGCTGTGTGACTGTGGTGTCCAACCGCCTGTCTTGATTTTAGTCACCATATGTATTGCAGTAGAAGATATTATTCATCAACTATAATTGAGCTGCATGACGCAGCAGTTGTTATAACATGCAGGCTAAACATGGCCTAGAATAAACTAACGGCTCTTTATTTGTACACTTTTAATGTTAAGTTTTAAATTAGTTTACAGATAAATGTATATTTGAGATTTTATTGCACCTAAGCAATCTCTTAAATTTATCTATCTCATGTTAAGTAAAGACTCAAGACCCCCTTTTTTTCTTTCAGGTTTGATTTACAAGCCAAGTTGCAGATTTGCAGTTCTTTCATATCTCAGTGTAATCATTTCTAGACGTGTTGTTTTAGGGTCACAGAAACCGAGTAAAGTGGGGGGGTCATGAAGCTGGGTATGCAATCTCCACATGCTGTTGCTTTGTGTCACCACCTGCAGACCACAGGACAACATCATTTAGATTTGGAGAAGAATTGGCCGCTAGTGTTAGAAAGTCTGCTAACACACGATGACTGAAAATGACATTTCAAAGATTGTGCTGTTAACATCAATAATAGGGTTGGGCAATTCATTAGTAATGAGCATGTATTGTCTTTGACTGTAATCATGTAACCAAAGTGTGGTATACTTTACCAATACACCAATACCTGAGAGTGCCAGCTGAAAATGACCCAGTACTGGAGTCCCAGCTTGACTCTAGTTTGATAAACAGCAATTAGACTTCTAAACAGCTAACTTTCTATACCTGCACTATACTATCTATTTTGTGGGTCTTCTGGTTATCATATTTTTCTACCTACAATGAAATTATTACCTTATTCATACTATACATATTTTAAAGACTTGATAGATTATCTGAAATATACCTGTATTTTACATAGCATGGTACCCTATGCATTACAATGCAAATGAACTTTGTTTAGTATGTAGAATTAGATAATACACCTCCCCTCCTAGACAGTGAGTCATCTTCACAGACTCGCCGTTACTTTACCCAGGCCTCAAGGTGGGGCACCGTTAAAGACAATATTTTAGGGCACAGAGAGAATGGAAATATTATAATACCATGCGATGTAACTACTCCTTTCTGCTGAGGTTTACTGTTGCTGTAGGTAGTATTGCCAAAGCCCGTGAGGGGAATTAAATATTTGGTCAAGTTTTCATTCTACTTTATCCCCTCAAATCAGAATCACTTGCCGTGGTCAAGATATGACCTGTTGAACAGCCCCGGCAGGAGGGTCTTTAGGCACCAAGCAGCTGCTGGTACATTCAGTTAAAGCTGACTGTGGGAAACTGAGCTGGTGAGGAAGGATTAAAAGATAGTAAACCCATAGAGTGGGCAATTTCTTACCTGTAAAATCACGTTTCAACTCATCCAGTGTCCGCCAACATTAGATGAGCTAACCAGCCAGCTAACCCACAATCACATATCTACTGCCTCCCCCTGCTCTTCTCTGTTGCAATAGGAGGCGCTTGTTACTCTGGTGCTAAGGTTACCCAGCTAAGCTAGCCCCTTTTCCCAGATAAAATAATCTTCTGTTCCGTCTGTTAATGATATCTAGCTAATGACTACACAGACCTAATGTTCTACGCTTTAAAACGGCAGACAAAGTTTAATTAACGTCGACAACTGAGTAAAAACTGTGAAATTTACGGGAAAAGGCATTGCTGTCTATCCGCGAGCCTACGTTCCAGTTACCTACGTTGCGCATGAGAGTAGCTAACCAGGCAACTGGCTAGCTCGCTAATGTTTGTTGCCAGGCAGCAGAGTGTAAGAATTCTTCTTCCTCCGCTCTTCTTCTTCTTAATGTTTTTTGGCGGTTGGTAAACGAAATGGCGCATTACCGCCGCCAACTGTTAAGGAGTGTTATAATAAAGCAAACAACATAACGATCATATCCTCTAAATCAGATTTGTTCTCCTCAGATAATGAAACAAAAATCGATAACATTTGTGTTATGAATATTTATTGTGCTCGTGGCTTCACGCTCAATCACAGCCAACCAAGATAATAGATAACAGTTTTCCAAAGTTCCCATTAACTCTGATTATTAATTGCAGAAAGCGTCTCGATAAAAAAAATACACGGGTACATTAACATTGCGTCAAATTACTCTAGAAAAAAATCTGCATTTCAGTCTATGGGTAAACCCACTAGTTCTGGGTGCGTTTGTTATGTTGTAAAGATGCACCCGCAATTTCCTGTTGCACCCGGTGAAATAATAGTCATAAAAGTGACACAATATACAAACTATGCGTCTTCGGCCGCACGACTCGATTATATTTATCATACAAAAGTGGGAATTATTTTCTTATCTTCTCTTTTCATAGAGAGGTCATCATCAACGGGAGATATATGGCGGGTCAGGCGGAACAACTAAACAAGCGTCCACAAATTACGACAGGGATTCTCTTCCTGAGTTGGTTAAGATCGTCATCGTTTACCCGCGTTTGTTGAATAACCCACTTTGTTTGGCGGGCTTGAGTTGAGAAGAAGCTACCCCATCGTGTAATCGGTAATGTAATGACAATATAATAATTTAAATGTTGTTCCAGTACTTGTCGTATGTCGTGTGGTACGCTGCAGATATTGTTTAAGGTAGTTTACTGTATGTTAGCTAGCATCTCCCACCACGTAGATATGTGTTGTTGACTAACGTAGTGCTAAGGATTCAGTCTTGTTAATGTTAGCGAAATGGCCTCTTTTACAGGCTAAATTAAGTTGGTTTAATGGCGAAAGAGCTAACATATATAACGCTTATTTTATTAGGGCTGCCAGACCCATTGTAACACAATACATCGCTTGCTAGTTTCATCAGGTCAGATCAGTAGTCTTTCTAGTGGGCTCGCAGTTGCCTTACCAGATTGTGTATCCCTGCTGGAATCAACTTCATAATAGACCTTACCGAGTTTAGTGAAAGCCGCTTTCTAGCCAAGTTACTGCAGACAGGTAAAAAATGATTTCTGCATGAATAGTTTCTTTCCTCTCCTTTACACAATCTATAACAGTTGGACTATGATGATTTGTGGTGTGTGAACAAATGTGTAATAAGATTAGTTAGTGGAGATGCCATGTCTGCTGCTGCACAAGTTAAGTTATACAGGGTGCCACTTCTGCACACTTTGAATGGCACAAAGTAACAAAGGTTAGACAGTAATTTGGTGATTTTCTTTTTGTAAAGTGGGTCGCAGCATCCTTTGACTTATCAGACCAAATAGAGTCAATTTATTGCTGATTGTTGGCAGTGGCCCCATTTATGTATGTAAAAAAGTCACACAATTCTTCCAATATACCATGTTTAATTACCCAAATACCAGCACCCTGGTTAAGACAAGATAGCTGAAACGGTTATAAACAGCAATAAAGCATGGTACACTGGAGAAGAGTCGTGCAGCTTGTTTAATTTTCACGATCTTGTATTGAAGCTTACACTGGTCTGTACCTCACTGTGTTGTCTGGTGATACATTGTTGAAAACATTCTTGTTTTCCTTTACCATCAGGAAGTATGGAATTTTCTAGCAGGAGAAAGAAATTAATTACCGGTCCTCAGACTGAGCTCTATGGACATGCTCTGCAGTTCTATGGGCAGCCTCCTCTTGAAAACGTCTCTCTTACTGAATTTGAGGCGTTCGCTGTGGACAGACTGAAATGTAAGATAATGGCCTCGTGCCAGATAAATTAAACTTAAATTATGAAATTTGCTGTAATTTCCTTCTCTGCTGTTGTGAAATACATGTTTAACGTTTTAAAAAGGACATGATATTTACAGTGTCTTCTTTTATTGCCACTGCAGTGTTGAAGACCATTGAGAATTTGGGAGTGAGCTATGTGAAACTGTCAGAGCAGTACACAAGGAAACTGAATGCTGAGTATAAAAGCCTGAACTTTCCTTACAGACCAGAGGCTGTGAGTATGTTTAGCATGACATACATCGAAACAGTTTACTTGCGAAAATAAAGCTGAATTACTATTATTAGAGTGTACATAGTGACAAAACTCCCTTTTTAAAAATCTGGCATTTTGATTTTAGCTAGCAACTAAAATTATACCCAACAACAATTCGAATATGTTATTAAAAATACTGCACCTCCCTTAACCCATTCAGGATGAAAGAAAACCTCAGAATGGACCGAGTGAATACGAGAAACGAAGAAAGGACCATATCTCCCACTTTATTCTCAGACTTGCCTACTGCCAAACGTAAGTCTGTAGTTTCTATAGAGTATTTGTTATCAAATAAAAAAAATGCAGTTGAATAATGAATGTTTATTTCCAATGGTATCTTAAAGGGAGGACCTGAGACGGTGGTTTATACAACAGGAAGTTGATCTTTTCCGCTACCGCTTCAATGACCTGTCTGCAAAACTAAAGCTTGAATTTCTTCACAGAAATAATCTGAAATATGACACGGTATGTTTGTTATTTTTTCATTTAAATGTTGTTGGAAGCCTATTTTCTACTTTAATGTAGATAAATACTAAAAGTAGTAGGCAGAACTCCGGTTCTATATCAGCAAAAATTATATCCATTAATGTCACTAATGATACTGCACAGCACATGTCTCCGCTGGCTTTGTACAGCCCTGTAGTGATTGTAGAATAATTCACAAATATGACTGACCAAGAAGCTGATACAGAAACCCATGTATTAGTGGATATTAGGAAAGAAAAACTAAGGAAAGGGGTAGGAAAGTAAGTGCTCAATGTGTAGTGTGAGCTCACAAGCCAACAAGCTGTCTCCACTCGTAATATTGTATTTTCACTAGATGGAGCTCTTTGGTCACTGTAATCGGACACATGAATGTTAAGGTTTCCTTTAATGGTGATGTGCGTTTTGTTTTTTGCACTATGCTTTTTTTTTGGTAGATTTATTTGTGAACAAACAATATTTCAGAGATGATAAATGCTGTATTTTTTGACAGCCACAGTAATCCTAATCACATGGGAATAATAACAGTACACTAACAGTGTGTTTAGTTTCTCTTTTGCTTTAAAGTACGTCTTTAGACCCACCTATGGAAAGCACTGCGGCAGGTTTTCATAAAATGGAGGTGAATACTTCAATGAAATGAACGCATAATGTGTCAAGCGAGGACTAAAATGGTGCATTTGTGTGATTTTAAATGATGTTTGGTTTCCATGAGCCTCAACCTTCAATGTATTAACACTGACAAAGTTCTTCACAGTGTCACAGCTCTTCACTGAAATGTATCTTCCTCATCAATAACTTTTCAGATTAGTGTCGAGGAGAAGAACGCTCTGCAGGAGAAACTTGTCAACTCCAGTTATGGCGTCAGTGGAGTCACTGTGGAGGATCACTTCTACAAAGTGAGTTACTCACCCCCCGCCCCCCCGCCACTGAGACCACTAAGACTGTTAAGTGCTTATGCCTCCATAAAACAGATGTTTTTAATATACAGTATTATCCTACAGTTTATATTTCTTTAGTTCTTACATAGTGAATCATATTTGCAGAAGAAAGCCATCTAGACATTCTGCCCTTATAATGTTCTGTATTCTGAATGTTAGAACTTTAATGAAGAAATTACAGTTTTAAAATTGGTATCTTAACAGACAACCAGAAAATGTTCTTACGTTAAAATCACCCTCCTCACTGTAATTATCTTCAAAGGGATTCTTCCATTTGCTATAAAAAGCTCCCCCATGAGTCCATTATTTGGGTACTTGGGCATTTTCTTGTAATCTTCAGTTGTTAATGTTCAGTTTGACAAAGAAGTGTCCAGGATCTTGGAACAGCAGGAATTCTGTACTGTGGATTTTCATGTTAAAGGGACACTCCACCAGTTTTACACATGGAGTTAAGGTTAGTCGCTACGAAGATTACTGCTCAGCCTGTGATAACTCTGGATGGACCACTGCAAAGTCTAAAAAAATGATGCCATCACGGGTTGGACTTGAGACTTCAGATTTTTAAAAGAAAGGCCGTGTCACAAACTGGAGGAGTTTAAAAGTTTTGGTGTTCATCAGTCAGGGAAGGCCTAACCAGCAGCAGCTGAAAAGTGATATTATCGCCAACTATCTGTAACATGATTAATGCTTTTTACTACAATGCATTTATCAAAATGCACGTTCTTTATACATGTTGCTAATTTAGCTAATTTACTTTTCTTTGGACTGACACCTGGTATCTGTGTGGTTGCGCTTGTAGTGTTGTTTTACATCACTCTCTGTTTGCACTGGGTAGACAACCACACTCATGTTTTATAATTTGGGGAAAATTCAGTGACTCACCAGCATTGAGAATGAACCCACTCAGCCTGTATGACAGCTCACTAATGAAAACTTTGACCACTTTCTACTTATATTTAATGTGACAGATATGCCTTTCTGTTCCACACTCTATTTATTCTCAAAATGACATTTATAATTTTTTATCAAACTTATTAGCCTTGACTTAGAATATTTTACTGCAAAGTGCTTCTTTAAAATTTCACTTTGAATAGTATTTATTTGAACACTTCCAACAGTAGAGACAAAATCACTTGCAACAACATCTGCATGTGAGTGTGCAGAAAACTTGGACTATGGATTATGGACAACATGATGAGCGTGAGATTCCTGTAAGAGAACTGTAACTTCTTTTGAATAGAAACTAAAACTGTAAGAGGTCCATGAGCCAGAAAATCTAATTCTCCACCTTTTATGCCTTTTTCAAATAACTCGAGTTTATAGTGATTAATCATGTCAGTGGCTAATGTTAGGGACTAAAGGTCTGAGTATCTCGGCCTCTGCTGCTTTAATTTTGACCTCTCCTTTTTAAATTAGTCTCTTGTGAGTCCCCCAACTTTGTGGATGTGAAATGCGAAATTGCTGGAGTACCCCTTTAAGATCATTACAAACTAATGTAGAACAGGTTAAATGAACCCTCTGTCTACATGATTTGGGTCCAATTCCAAGGTGCCTTTAAGATATCAACCTTCACTGCTACATGTAACAACTCAGATCACACTTTGCATCTCCCACAATGACATATAGTGTAAAATAAGATGGGTAGAATTTACAGAAAAAAGTATATTTTCTTTTTGTCAAGAAATTAAGTGTTATAGATCCATAGATTTGGATTTGGATTGTAGTGACTTCTGCCTTTGTGCAGTGTCGGACTTGGACTAATTATAACACAAGCTTTCTCATTAGTGTCACCCATACTGTGTAATCCTAACCTGCCCTAGAGTACCAGTCAAGCGGGGCAGTGAACTGTCTAGTCTCTTTTTCAAAAATAAAACATTGATCTCTCTGCCAAGTCCTATTTTTTTTTTCTTCAACTCCCCCACCCCTCAGGACCAATATTTTGTTGGATAGAGACAGATCATCTTATGATACGAAATAAATGAGCAAATATTGGCCCCTGAGGCAGTTTAAATCAACTTATTGGAGAATTCATGCTCTCCCAAATATCTCGCCTTACTTCTAAAGAAATGTTTTGACATAATTTTGTTGAATCACTAAATGATAGCGGAGAAATCTCTTTAAATCAGTATGAGTGGACAGCCCGCAAAAATAATTGGCTGATTGTCAGATCGCCATCATAGCCTTTCACAGCTGAATGGATTTAAGTCTACAGTTTGTCTGTTCACGCAAGGAAAAGAAAAGAGGAAGATTGACTTTAAATTTACATTTTAGGCTTGTTGCTGACAGTCGTATTCGTTGAGAGAATGTAAATGATCACACTCACTTTATTGGACGTCACTGGAATAAGTGTAAATCGTAGGATCACATTTCATGCAGCCAAAATTACAAAGGGCTGGCCTTAGCATCCTGACACTCACCATGCATGCAAACAGAATATTACATCTATAATCTACATTCTGTGAATGCATTCATTATTTAAAACATTTTTTTTCTTGTTTTGTTTGAAAGGTTCCTTTTCAAGATGCCCTGGATCTAGTGCGAACAAGGAAAGTGTACCTCAAAGCAGGCTACGTGTACATCCCTCACCAGGACATTGTCACCATCGTTCTCAATGATTTCCGCACCAGGCTGTCTAAAGCTCTGGCGGTAAGTGTTTGCAACTCTTCCCTGTTTTAGAAAGGATGAATAATGGATGTCGTGTAATATTACAGAAAGCTCAAAGACAAATGAGAATTTCTATTTGAGAGAAAGATGACAACTTCAGGCGTACTTCATGTATATAGAATGTGCATGTACAGGGATTTAACGCAATAATAGAAATATCTTACAATATAATGCAATCCAATACAACACCATCAACTCTGGCCTACAAAAAGTACCATAGATTTTAATCAACACCTTTCTGACTCACACCAACACAGCTTCACTTTGCATTATAGTGTTTCTGTTATGTCCGCTCCCTGTGCATGTAGTTTATATAATACATTTTGTCCATACAGTACGCCTGGTTCTACAAGGCGAATTATGTTTAAATTTCAACTGTGGTTGTTCCTTCCAGTGCCCTGAGGGAATGCAGGGTTCAAGGGGAATAAGTATGCACACATGACATAAAATGTCTGGAGGGAAGACTGGGGACGGCTAGAATGAAAGGGCTTATTTTCCCTACGGGCATGATGTTTTTTTTAAAGGCTATGGAAGGCGGTCTGTGAAGGCGCAATATCGGCATGCTTGTGCATTACATCGAATGTTTTGGGAACCTGGGAGGAGACAACCAAGGTTCAGTTACATCGTGGTGAGGGGTCCTGACCGGGGGAGCAGGCAGTGGCTCTAAATAGTTTATGAATAGACTTGTTCTATTAATGAGGTGCAAAAAATCTACAATATAGGCAACTTGAAGCCACAAAGAAGAAATTATGAAATATTCTGATATAAAGACTTGCAAATGATTACTGTTCTGACTGGAATCTCAACCTCTCTAATCTGATTTTATGTAGATTTTATGTGTTATCAGCTAGGAATATGTGTAAATTCTATACCTGAAGAGAAGATTTGCACTGGAAAAAAACACTGCTAGATCAGAACAAGCAATTTTTCAAGAATTATATTATATAGCTACATCTACTGCTTGTCCCAGACTTTCTTTATCTGCACATGTACCCATATCTATTATAGCCCAGGCAATAGAGGAGTTTTGAGGCTGATACTGATATCAATGTTTGGGAGTTTAAAAAAATCTGATAACGATCGTAATTCTTTTCAACATAAAAACATAACATAATCAAACAATCTTGCTTTTTTTAAAGAATTGTGACTAACTTGTCCGTTTGCCATTTCTGTCCTGCAAGCTCTTGTTACGTATCCACTAACATATACACAGATAAGAACATACAGTATCTGCAATTAGCTAATACCAGGCGATATATTGCTCTAGCTCTAATACCAATGCACACATACATGTATGTCATGCTTCCTCCTTTAGTTTGCTTTTTCCAACTAAAAAGCACTCTGTCAGAAGAGACACCAGATGCAGTGCCTTTCCAAAGCAGCTGTTTGAGTCTACCTTGGAACTGGCAGTTTGTTGCTGTGTGCATAAAAAAATTCTTTGGCAGGTTGAACAAATGCCCATTATTGTTCTGTGGTTTTGTTCTGTTCGCCCCCTGTATTTAAGTGAGTAGTCACTTTCAATCGGTGCGTTTCCAGATAACGCTTGTGCTCATGACAACGAGTGGGCTCCGTTTGGCCAGTGATCTGAAATGCCTTTTGGCAAATTGAAGCACTCATCTAAAACTCAATACTGGCAAACTGGAATATGCTTGATTACTAGAAATACAAAATTGTGATTTCTGAGAGTAGTTTTGATGCAGCTCACTAATTTGAGAATGTATGCAGAATGACTTGGGCTCCAAACCTTGACCTGCTGCTCTGATTTTGTACTTTTCATTTCTCAGAAATAAGTTAACAGTTTGTTGTGTGCAAGTTTGGTGAAGAATCGCCAAAGGACTCTACTACTACGCTGTCTGTAGAATCCAATCATGATTGGACACTAGATTGTGTGTTGCTCTTGGTGTAGTATAGAAAATCATTGCCTCTGTACTACTGTTGGCAGAGGGGGCAACATCTACTTCATTTGCTTTAACCTGAACACATGTCCTCCATCATGGGACAGACAGGACCATCTTTTCAAATTAGAAAAGAAAAACAAATAAAAAAGAGCAACTTGGTCCGGTTCCGCCACTCTCCCATTTCCTGGTAATTATCCGGACCACTAACTGTTGGAATGGAATAATGCTCCAAAACTATTTTTCTTGTAATGGTGCCATTGCGACTGTTTCTGTGTTACTATAATGGTTATTCTCCTCCACTGGGGACGACAAGGGGACATTGCAGAGAATGTGTCATTAAAACGGCATGAAATTGAAAGCTGCTTCTCCATATGACTCCAGTTATTGGTTGGATGTTCATTTGAACAGAAAATAAAAGAAGTATAATTAAGCTGTTTTTTTTTAGTGTATATGTAAGGCAGACCTTGAAATGGTCTGCTTGTTGCTGATCAGAGTCATGTTTATAAAGCAATTAGACTAAGTAAAGCTTTTTGTTGTTGAGGGATGTGCATACATGTGTAGGTTTGCTATTGAATAAAAAAAAAAAAAAAGTCAGACTCACAGCTGAAAAAGTTCACGTCTAGCTGAACTGTGTTCAGACTGAGACAGGTTGTGAAAATCAGGAGTAGACGGGGGTTGTAAGGAATCACCTGGCAGTTGTTTCACATGCTTCAGATGTTTCAGGATCATGTATGATCATTTGCTCAACCTGAAGTCAGAAAATCGCCACCAAGCTGACTGTCAGCTTTCTAGCACCGCCGCCAAACGTTCAAAAACATAAAATCCTTGCGAGTCTTGTAATTGTGGCCAATTATGTACTTTCTTTTTTTTAAAGTCAGAATCACAGTAATGCAAACACTGAGCAACCCACAATCAAGTTTATTCCTGATAGATACTACAGTGTATTTACCTGTTTGGCTTAAAATGTTTTTGTTTCTGATCAATTTGGATAGTGTGGTTCCAAAAAAATACTGACTCTTAATTAAGTGATTGTGTATACTTCCTTAAGTTTTAATTACTAATTCTTTAAAGTAACTCGGATGCAGTTAGCCCTTTGATGATGGTGATGTCCGTCTCCTCTGCAGCTGACAGCCCGCTCGTTACCAGCAGTGCATTCTGATGAACGACTCCAACCGCTCCTTAACCACCTCAGGTAAGCAGCAGGATTAATAACTTTGCTGCCGCTTTGCCAGGACTCTGTAGAAAAAGAGATTTAGCAGGATTGATCTTTGGCGCCAAAGCACATTGGAGGCTTGTGGCTGGTCTGAGTAAACCCAATCTGTCCCTGTAGACAAGTCCAGATGTTGTGGACTTGTGCTGCCTGGCTACGTGTGCAGCATCATCTATTCCTATTGTTAAAGTTACTCAGTCTTAGGACTATGCAACATGTGCACTGTTTCTTCTGCAGTTTCTCCTGCACTGCATTGTATCTCTGTATTGGTGGCCAATATTGGTTGTTGAGCAGTGGGGGCATGTTTTTCTCTTATACTCATACCTACTTTATGTTGTACTGTGAGCAACTGTGACCAGAGCCTTTGATGTGGACACAGTGCAAGTGGTTTTCCATAAGACAGGAATGGTGCAGTAAAAGCTGTTGCTTATCTTGATGTGTTTGCGGGTTAAGTTTCACCCAAAATGCACCACAAGCCTGTTGCTTCATTTAAGTACTTCACTAAAACTGCATCTTCTTTTATCAGTCCCCCATTGCAATATTTAAAATTTTAAACATTAATGAAAAATCACGTAAAATGTCCTTATTGTTCCAGTTTGATCAAACAATAGAATTGACACTAACTTGTTCTACTAAGGCAGCACCTCCTGTAGATGCCCCAATATAAAAACCTTGAACTTGTTTACCATTGAAAGTTAATGTGAATCAGCAACAGCACACGAGTTTTCATAAGATTGAATTAATAGCAACAGACTTCATTTCAGCTTGAATAGCAAAGGATAGTGGCTCAGAACACAGTGAGGGTGTTTATCTTACTTTAGATAAAAGTAAGAACATGAATATAGGGGTGGAAGAAGTCCTTTAGCCTGATTATTGATGGAGATTAATGGGCAGGTTGTTGAGATTAGTTGGCAGGCCACTTATCTCTATGGTTAGGGGAACACAATGTGATGTAAAGCTCTGACACACGGGACTCAAGGGGTTGCCAAAATCATCGAATTAAAAATCTACTGATAGCAGCTCAGCAGTTTTAAGTCTGTTTGAAAATTGAATCAGTTTTCATGGCAGCCTTGTTTGCTTCTAAAATTGTATTAATATTACTAAAGAAACTCAGTCTTATTTGTCACAGTCCTTCTGTTTTTCTTATTTTAGTCATGCCTATGTGGGACAGGATTACAGCATCCAGAAGAACGTTGGGAAAATCTCCTTGGAACAAGTTGATTCAGTAAGTTGCATTGACCGTCTATTCCGGAAATGTGTTCAAGGTGCCATTTTGCTTGGGAACGGGTGGAGTAAAAGGGGAGAATCGAGGTTTGTATAGTAATTCTAGTGGCCCAGAGCTAGGAATTAATAGAAAGTGTGTTTAGTGCCACTACTTTTAGTTTTAACCAGTTAATCAGTTCACAAATATGCTCCATAGAAAAGGAAGATATAAAATAAAAGAAGAGAAGAAGAATTAAGTGAGAATAAAAAAAGATATTTACAGGTACCGGTAGATTATAGTAGTCCATATCTGCATGTTGGTCATTAATTGTTGTCTGCCTCCAGCTTTCAGGAAAGTCATTCCCACTCTGTATGAGGCAGCTCCACCAGACCCTGAGAGAGAACCACCATCTCCGCCACGGTGGGCGTATGCAGTACGGCCTCTTCCTCAAAGGCATCGGCCTCTCTCTGGAGCAAGCACTGCAGTTCTGGAGGTCGGAGTTCATAAGAGGCAAAGTGGATGCAGACAAGGTAATGTTGATGACATTAATGCTATAATTTTTTTTTTAAATATAATTTTGTATAAATATCCTTGATTGTAAAACAAACGAGTGAGTAAATGCTTTATCCTTGAACACCAGATTAGTGGACTATAAGACAGCGGTTTGAATGTCTGAATGCCTCTCTCTCTGCAGAGTGCTATTCAACACTTGAATAGGTGGTGCTGTTTCATTGGTGATGAAGTGACCCCATCACAGCTGTATTGATTAAAAGAAGGTTCACTGGTATCATTATTTGCACAGTTCTGTGATGAGGCTAATGAAGACTTAAGTGTTTGTGGGTTCAGTTATTGTGTCTCAACAGAAGACACAGACTCAGTAAAGACATTCAAATTGTTCTGCATGAAGAGAACGACTAGTCAAGTCTTAATGATGAATAAGAGACAGACTGCATGATGGAACAGTTTGGATAGCACAGACAGAAATTCATACAGTATTCTTGTTGTAAATATAAGTATTCTTGTTTAAACAAGCCTGGACTACACCAACATGTATTTAACAGTTCTCACATGATTTTGTTGTTTACCTTTCTGACATCAACATCTACAGCATTAGGTTTTGTTTCTTCAGTTAGGTCCTTAGATAGCTGCAGGAATGTTGCTACACAGTGTGTCTGACTTATCTTGGCTTGAGGTTCAAAATCCTGGCTCCATAAATGTTAATGCATTTCCTTATTGACTGTCAAGAAAATAACTTCCCGTTAAATAGATAATTGCTTGGATTGTATCGATTTGCTTTTACAGAGAGGACTGTACAGTATATACTTAAGACTGTTAGTATGCCTCGCCTTGGCTGGCCTGCCTTAGAAGTAAGATACGGCTGATTCAGACTTCACTGTGGTTTTTGAGTAGTAGTAGTACTGGTAGAGGAAACGATACATATTAGGTTGCATTACTAATCTGAGATGAAAAGTAAAGAAAAATATCACCAATCATTTGTGTAGCTCTTTGAAATGGTTTCGCACTGCAGCAAAATATGTTAGAAGTCAGGACTGTTGTTTTGGAGTTGTGTTTTTTTTTTAAAGATTTAATTCAGTGTTTTTGTGTGTCTACATTAAAAAAAAACAACAACAAAAAAAAACCTTCAATTGAGCCACCTTAAGAATTCCCATTATCTTTTGTGTTGTCACAAAAACACAATGACCGAGTAAGCAGCTTTGTCACTGACACCTGTTAAAGCACAATTTTAGACTAAACTTCAGTCCCTCCTGTCCTAGTATCTGTTATTGGCCCTCAGTAAGACCCTCATGGAAACTGCAGTACACTGGATTCATGTTGGTGCCCAATTTCAGAGGTGGCTTACTTCCCATGTACAAGCTCCCAGAGAAAGTGTGATGGGCTGTGCACAAAGCACAGCGCTTGTGCCGCAGCAGAGGCTGCCGAATGGTGCTGACCAGATAGCAGCTCTCACAATGATGTATGTGTTAAGTTAGGGACTGCACTTTGTGGCAGACTGCACAAAGCTTGCTCATTAGTATGCGACAGGCACAGAGAAAAAGATGGGAGGCAGCGATGCCGAAAGGGAGGCCTGGAGGAAGAGGCAATGTAATATTAGACTAAAGGGAGAGAGAACATTGATGAAATCAACTTGATCTGTCCATTTGTCTTTAGTCTATTCATTTGGAGGAGTGTCTATTTGTACCACACTTTAGTGTGTTCTTTTTGCCTTAGGGTAGGACTACTTTTGAACTGCTTGTTTTACAGATGTTAACTTCAGGTTAATTAATTTCCACAAACTGACACCATTTTTCACATTGTAGGTTTGGTTTCCTCTGGGGTCTTTTCCAACAATGGAAGAGATTCATTAGATGACAGTTTATATTAACTGCTCTTAAAGTATGGTTACAAATGTACACCGTGTTAATTTCTTCTTATCACTGTTTTTTCAGTACATTTGAAAGTAGCCCCCTAGCTCCTTATTTGCTGACCTGTATAAAAATAGATCCTGAATCTTTTGGGTCTGCCTCACTTTGGAAAATACAATTTTTCTTTTTCTGAATGAGATCCAACAGAGAGTTTGTTAGGTCCTTTTTTACTTTTAGAAAGTCCATTAAATACAAGACCACAACGTTCAACTAGATAGTAGGATCATTCTTTCATTAGGATCTAGGAATTCATTGGGACTCCTACAATTAAAACTGCTGAATAAGGCTTTGTGTCATTCATCTTCTAAGATGAATTGCTTGCACAATAGTGCTACTGTTTCACCAACTTGACATACATGATCCCAATCCTTAAATAAACAGAATATCAGCCAATACATCTCTGGACAAAAAGTCTAGAGAATTGCTCTTAGATTTACTGCTCATGCTGAGAAATGCACACTTGGACCAGGCGAATACATAGCTGATATTAGCTTATCACAGATATATCAGTATTGCTGTATGTGTTGGCTGATTAGTAACAAGAAATTGCAGTACAGAAATGCCAAAGATATGTTTGAGGTAATTTAGACACACTGTCGCCATTGTGTAGTTTTCACACCAGAGAGCACTGACATGTTTATTTTTCAACTGTAAAACATTCAGTTTAACGTTAACTCGCTCAGTACATGTCTTGCTCACAATTCTATAAAAATTTGTCGGCTGATATGAATATCTTTTTCTGTTCTTTTTTTAAACTCAATTATTGATAGCCATATCAGCAAAATTCAGTATTGGTTGGGCTATAATAGGCCTTTTCACAGCAGAAATTTTGACTTGTCGTAGTAGGAAAAGCACTGGTGTTACTAATAACATTAAAGATGTCTCTGTTCTGTTCAAGTGTCACAGTGAGACGGCATGAAGAATACCAGGATCCTGAAACTGAAGCAGCTAAATGGAATGCAGCCAGCTTTTCCTTTCTGTTTGTAATTATGTAATGACAGGTACAACTTATAAAACAAAAAAACAAAATTATTAGAATGTCATATTATTGTTTTCCAATGATGTTAAGCTCTTTTATTGGGTGTGATGCACAGTGAACCTTTTAGGGTTTGCAGCAGGCTTGTCAGTGTTTTAGGGACTTTGCAGTTCTAATTTGTCTCCATTGCCTTTTAGTTTAAAATTCTCCTTGTGCATTGTGTGTAAATGACCTGTAAAAAGTGACCCTTTTCTTCTCTCTGCTTAATCAAACTTTTTCACTTGTGTCCACCTACAGTATTTTGTAGACCCTCACCTTTTTATTGTTTTTAGGTTCGGAAAAGGCCTGTAGTGCAGATAGAAAAGGGATGTATTTTAATGGTATTACATACCAGAGGAATTGGAGCTACTGGCATGCCAGTCACTATGGACTGAGCCTAAGAAGCCATGCCAAGTTTACACACATGCATGCACACACACGTACATAATCCCCTTGATTGTGCCCTATTTCTCTGTCTCCATTGCCGCAGGTTTTTGTGAATGTGTCCTAGAGTGTGGGGGGATGTTAAAGTGATGTAGCCCCATGAGCCAAGATCTGCACTAGAAGAGCTGTGGCTCTGCTCCTTTAATGCATCTTTTGTGCTTGTGTTTAGGCTCTCCGCTCAGATTTTCTGAATTCCCTCAGTTTGGAGGTCAGCTGTGTTATCCAGGATTATCTGAAGTGTAGGAATACAGTTGGTGATTAAAAGAAACACTGAAAATATCATATTATATTTAGAGGAGTTGCATTCAATATGAGTAAAAAACTAGGACAAGTTAAGAACAAACTGCAAGCTGCATTGTACAGCATGTGATTGCTGAGGGGAATCTGAATACTGTTATTGAGGACAAATCAAATGTCTTTAAAATGGCAAGTCAAAAGCTGTTCAATCGAATCCGTTATTACACATTAGTTTCATTTTTTTAAGGTTTAGATTTAGAGCTGTTTGTGGTTAATGCCAGCATTTAAGAAAGAGCTAGTTCATAATCTGTTGTTCTTGTGAAGTTATAGCTTTAATCACAATGTTTAAAAAAAAAGCAGACCACCTCAGTCTCACCTGGAAGAAGCAAAAGTTTAATATCCTATCATTTCTAAGTCTTTGTAGCACTTTTTTTTTAAGACCGCATAGGATTCTTTTATGTCCTAATTATTTCACATAATACATATTAAACACACTTTAGTGCCAGTGGAGTTCCAAGATTCATTTTAATAGAGTAGGGGGGTCTTAAATCAGGAAATGGCCTCTTGAATCCTTAGAAGCTCTACATAATTAATATTTGATTTATTGTACTTAAAGAAGAGTTTATGGATTTTTAAATTGCTGCTGCAGCTTGTCACATTAGCAAGTTCAAGGGTTTTATTGCAACATTAATGTGTTATGATGGGTGCAGTCATGGTGATTGTGTTCTGCCACTGTTGAAGCGCACTGTGTGTATTTTGCGGTTTGATATTAGAGGCAAGGGTCCCTGTAATTCATTTTTAATGGTTGCACATGAGCACTGTTCGAATAAAAGGAGTTCACTGTGAAGATTGTGTAGAGTGACCCCTATCAAAGATCACAGAAGATGGTGTGAAGGTTTGCAGAAGTCTGGCACTTTAAAGTTTATTGATACAGTTCACTTGTGTCCTTGACTTTGATGTTTTACTTTTTTGGAAGTCATATAAAGATTTTTCCAGACATTAAATCAGGGACTAACATAGTTTGATTCAATTCAAACCCTGCCGCATTGTGGTCATAGTTAAATGTAATAAAACCAGGCAAGGCCTAGTTTTGTCTGACTGTGAATGCAGTTAGTACATTTGTTTGTCAGTAATAACTTGGAGCTGTGCTGTAAATAAAGAAAATGGGCTGGAGAAAATGTGGATTCTTAATATGGTTGCTTATTCAGCTTTAAATACTATACAGATCATATACAAGCCTATGTCTGCAACTAATGATTATTTTCATCATCGATTAATCTGCAGATCATTTTCTAGATCAGCTGTTCAGTCTACAACATGCCAGAAAATAGTGACAAATGCCCATCACTATATCCTAAAAACAAGGGCGACGTCCTCAACATTTTGTCCGACCAACAATTCAAAACCCAAAGATAGTCGGTTAATTAACACATAAGAAAAGAAAAGCATAAAACTAGTACACAGATCATTTACTTAAGTAAAAGTACTTGCTTTACAGAAAAATGTACTTGAGTGTACTTCATTTTGTTGGTATTAGTTGATAATATTGAAGTGGTGCTATTGAAGTGGTGGTACACATTTGGTGCTAGGAGTGGTGGGCACATTGCACTGAATACTGGTACATTGCATTGGGATTTCCTACATTTATTCCTTTATTTAAAAAATACTCTTCATATTGTATCAAAGTGCTTTGCAGGACAAGGGGCAAAAGCAATGATGAGGAAAGATGGCCATATTACTGTATCCATAATTCAACTATCTCAAGTGTGGCGACACCTCTACAGCAGGTTCTCTCTAATAGCTCTATATTTCATTGAGGAAAACACCCTGTCAAAACTGACATGATGTATGACAATGTCTCTTTTCACCCCAACCTTGTCCCTCTTACACTCTCATCCTCACTAATGCCTTCTCTTCCCTCTCTCTATCTCTCCTTCTGAAGTTTGACAAAGCATATGCCTACAGCATCCGCCACATGTTTGGCAAAGAAGGCAAGCGAACAGACTACACCCCCTACAGTTGCATGAAGGTGATTTTATCAAACCCACCCAGCCAAGGCGACCATCATGGTGAGTTGACGGCTGTTGGAAGAAGCCATTACCCATGTGATAAGCCACTAAACTGCCATTATCAGGCTTTTTAGTTAAAGTGGAAATAATGACATAAATGACTGTGGACATAGTCACTATCAAAATCTCTGCATATATAGTTTTCACATGCTGAGTATTTTAGTTTCCTCCCATCTGTGAAACAAGTAATATGCTATCTTAATTTTTTTATTTATATATCCATTTATTTTAATTAATTTTCATTTTATGTTTGCAGGATGTCCATTCCGCCACAGCGACCCAGAACTGCTGAAGCAGAAGCTTCAGTTCTACAAGGTGTCTCCCAGTGGAATCAACCAGGTGGGTGCCGTCCTGTCTACACGTCTAGGTCTCTCAAATGGTCGGACAGCCCTCTAGCCACCATTATCTGCTTCTAACACTGTATTACACTTCTCCCCTGATCTTGTAAAACTCAGCAAATATAATGCTAACATGCTGATGTTCAGCAGGTATAATGTTAACCATGTTCACCATCTTAGTTTAGCATATTAGCATGCTAAGATTTGTTAATTGGCACTAAACACAAAGTACAGCAGAGGCTGATGGGAATGTCCAGGGTTTTGTAGGCATTTGGTCATAAACCAAAGTATTAGACAAATTTAAAAAATGACCTGATGATGGCGCTAGATGAAAAGTCAGGATTCATTTATGAATGTCTATACAAAATTTGATGGCAATCCACGTAGACTCAAGTTTCATAAGGATTTGTTTTTCTGTTGTTTCCAAGAATGACCCACAACATTTTCCCACAATAGTGGTTATTTTTGAAAGACCTGAAATGTAAAGTTAGTTAAAGCTGTGGTATGATCGGTATGTCTGGTGCATGTTCGACATTTCGTTTCTCTACTCCCCTAAGAAACTTCCAGAGTAAAGCTCACAAACAGGAAGTGAAGTACTAATAATACATTAGTGTGATATCTGTTCCTTTTGCATGAGAGAAAATGGAAATAAAACTCACAGCACAGCTAGTGTTTGCCCTTTATTATCAGTCTTTAGTGCGCATTTTTGCAAATGTTCCTAGTATTCCACTAAAGAAAATAATAAAAACTGCAGTATCTGGCAGAAATGAGAGCAGCTGATCTAATAGCAGCCCCAGTGTTGAGCATGATGTGGCAGTATCATGCTGGAGGCAGCCTTCACAAATATAGGGAATAATGAAGGGGCCAAATAGAGGCAGATTCCTCAGAAGAGCCTCTCTCTCTGAGTGCTGAAGACCTTGGATTTACTTTTTCAGCAGGTCAGTCACCCTGAGAATGCAGTCACGCTAACACTACAGTGGTTTTAGCACGAAAGCAAGAATATGGGAGCTCTTATGTGACCCAACCAAAGTCTGAGCTTTAAAATGTCTGCTCACATCCTCACTTTTCAACTTCAGAAAACCAGAAAAAAAGGAAATCCCAAAATTGAGATTTGCCAGAAGACTTGGAAGGTGCAATCAGTGCCAACGGTTGTACTACAAAGAGTTGACTCAGGGCATGAATATTTAAATTACCCAAATGAGCCTGTGATCTGTTTTCATTACATTTGCAAAGATTTCTTGAAGGATGTATTCACTGCTGTCATTTTGATTTATGAGGAATGTTTGTATAGGTACTTGACCGAAAGCCAATTAAAACCATTCTGAATACTGAGGCCTGCAACAACACAAAATGTTGACAATATCCTCTGTAAATGTACTCTGTTTGTATCTAAGGTGTAACAGTTTAACACTGTAAGAAAATAGTCAAATTTAAACCTAACCTGGTGTCTTGGATCTCTCTTTTTCTGTCCTCTACCTTTTTTTATTTGCAGATCCTGGAGCTGGTTAAAGGAATGCACTATCAGCTGGCGTGCCAGAAGTACTTTGAGCTGACACACAATGTAAGTGCACTTAGCAACTGGGGCTACCTGTGTCAGAGGCAGGGGTTTGGTCCTTACATCTCATGCATGAAGGCTCAGGAGGGACCCAGAACTGTCATCCCCTCCATCATTAGCTGGCTGTCATAGCCACTTAATTTTTATAGGTTTATTATAGCATTCAGATCTATGTTGTCCCCCTGTGGATACTTATTCAATTTAATCGGTTTAAGTTTGGATGCTTGAGTCATCATCCCTTTCAGTCACACTCAAGGTACTCGTTTTAGAGAAAAGCAGTGATTTTAAAAAACAAACAAAAAAAAAACAACTTAAACTCACAACATATTTGCTTGTGACATGAAATGCATGACATTCAGCTGTGTTTGGCACGCAATTTAGATGTTGGATTGGTTCATAAAAATTCATGGTTGCACTTTGTATCAGTTGTTGGCATCACTCCACAGTATTAAAGCAATATAACACAACAAACCACTGGGAACACCATAGTGTAAACTACTGAAAACCTTACAAGTGCATGTTCTGTTACAACTCAGTTTCAGTAAGATCAACAGCAAATACTATACACTGTCAAACACACTATTAATAACTGTTTGGAACATGGCCATCATACATAGTGACACCCACAGGTCACCTTTTTTCATACACCATTTTCAAAAACAGCATTAAATCTGTTTTTTGGGAAGGTGAATGAATCGAGTAATTACATAAACGGTCATAATTTGTGGCCATTACTGTAACATGTGTACAGAAATGCACTTATTTGCTTTCCTGAGAGTTGGATGAGCGGATCAATTCAACCTCATGTCTGTACACTAAGTATGAAGCCAGAGCCAGTGTTCAATAATATACCTAAAGGACCCGCACCTCTAAAGGTCATTAATTAACACACTGTTTCATTTGTACACAAGTATAAATGTATAAACGACAGTTGTGGTTTTAAAGGAAGTGCTAAACTAAACTATCAATCTAACTTTCGGCAAGAAAACAAAAATAGCCTTTTCCCCAAAATTTCCCAAAACTATTCTTTTAATTCCTTTAAGTCTTCTGTGGATAATACACAGTTGTAACTCTGGGCTACTTGGCTCACTGGTTATTGACTTTAATGCAAAATGCTGGGGTCATGTGTTTACTTACAGTCATTACATGTATATTCAGTTAGTCCATGCAAACAACTGATGAAACACAAACAAAGATGTTGTGTTCTGCAGTCATGTGTAAAATGAATTAATTTGCTTCACAGGGCAATTTGTACACATTGAATTCACCTTCTTATGAAGCTACAAACTGATAAAAGCAAAGATTTAACAGAAGAGTTCAGGCTCACTTTGGGAAGTGAGAAATCTCAGCAGCTCGAGAAGTAGTCCGTATTGATCAACAACCATTTCAGCCCCCTGCAGATACATAATAACATTTTTCTAGGAAGCAGTAATATCCCTACATATTTGCCGTTAAAGTGCTTAGTGCTCCAAAAGTGTTTTAGAACATGATTTTCTTCACTGCAGTGGTTCGTCAGGTAGAAACAGTAAAGTGAAATGTCTCCTTACAGATGTTAATTTGGCACATAGAAGATGCCGATAGTGTTGTGTACAAATCTATCGTAGTAATTTCAAACATTTACTCCTTCAATATGAAAGGTATTGAAAACACCAATCACAATTACCTAATTAGAAATTGTGGAAAAGGTCACAGAAAGAGCATTTGGAACAGCTCAAACTTCATCTGTTAATTGATTCATTTCAGTTTTCAGTTTTTACTCAAGAGTGATTTTGACATTTTATTTCCTGAAAGGGTATTTCATCTTTTCACTGTGCTCTGGTGGAACAGTTAGCCGGTGACTTAGCTTGCTAATTTGGCCATGAAAGCCTGCTGTCCTCATTATTGTTAATAAATTAGTAAATTGTTTGTAAATTAGCAAACCATTCCACAATGAAGCAGATGTTACATGATCATCTCATAAAAGGTGACATAACATTGAATCCATCCATCAGTATGCTATACCAACCTGCCACTTGTGTGAAAACTCAGACTGCTATTCTTCCTCTCTCTTGACCTTTCTCTTTTTGTTGAGCAGATTGAGGACGCCAGCTTCTCGCTCAATCACCCCAACCAATACTTTATAGAGAGCCAGAGAGTTTTGGGCGGAGGCAAGGACATAAAGCGAGAGACGGACACTCCACAGAGGTCGCAGGAAAACTCTGCTGCCAGAGGATCCAGCGCAGTTCGAGAGGCAGCAGCGAACGCCCCCCAGGGTTTGGCCGAGATGACGGAGGAACTGGATTCTTTCTTTCAAGATGCCTGATTTTTTTTTTTTTTTTTTTTTTTTTTTTTTTTGTAGAAATAAATGTTTGTTTGTCTTTTTTATGAGGACTGGGGGTTCTGACATGTCAAGTATTAAAGTTTCATATCAGTAATTTCTACATGATTTGTTGGTCTATTCTGAACATAGCAGACAGAGTAAACCTTGACGGGACATTATTCAAACCTCAACAGCAGCGTCATTAATGCTGCTGTTTAACCCTGGTGTTCAAAGTATTCTCTCTGTTTTCTTTTTTTGTTTTCACTCTGGTCTGAACTCAGATGGCTTATACCCAGTCTCAGTGCACAGTGTTTTGGCAAGGACGTGGTTTTGGGGGTGATGACTAGAACATTTCCCAGCTGTCTCAGAAAGAATGTCATTGTATTTGCTGGCAGGAGATATGAATGAATGGTTGCGGGAGGACGGATGAAAATAAACAATTTCCACAGTTGTATTATACCGCCTTGGAATATTGCCTCATGGTGCACAATGTAATTTATTCAAAGCACACGTGGTCAGGAGATATTTTATTCTCTCCAACTTCTGCCTGCCCAATAATTTGTGAAAAATGGTGGCTGTCTGAAAGTTAAGAACCTTTTGCACTACTGTGGCATTGCTCCTCTAATCTTGGTTCTTTAGGAGGTATAGTTTTGTGCTCTTATCTCCACTCTCACTATATGCATTTTATAAGATTACTACCTTTAGATCCAATTAGATGCACTGAACAGGCACCCCTGAATTACATGAATACAAATGTGTTTCCCAGGAGGCCAAAGGAAATATTGGATGATTGAATGAGAACCTTCCTGTAATTTAATGATACATTTTAAATCAAGTTTGTTTTTTTGTCACATAGGGCGTCAAATTTTTTGAAGGAAATGGCAGCACATATGCACATTTTCTCTGCAGGCTTTTCTATTTTGAGACTTTGACACATTCAGACCCCAGTTCATCACTGTCTCATGCTTGTAACGTTGGAGCACAAACACACGTCCTGCCCCAGAGCTGTAGCTGGAATTAAATTAGGTCTTAAAATCCAGGCATGGTGCTTGACATAGAGAGGATTTATTCAGTATAATAAGGCAACAGGATAACAGTGCGCAGCCGGGCTGCTGTCAGCAAGAGACCCTTGATGTTTAATATTTGGTTGAGCATGGCTACGTTTGACAAATCTGGCTTTTTCTTAGACTGTGGGCAGGCAGTTGACTAGGATGGCGTTTATCTCTTCCAAATGGATTTACAATCATTAGTCATGAACTTGCTTGCGTTTGTCGTGTGGTTTGTTCTCTTCCTGTACTCATTACATGGGCAAGAGGCGTTCTGGGGATGGTGCATTATCCGAAAGGGCAAGGAATTTAATCCAAGACCTAACCGTAACATTTATTTCATGAGCCTCGTATGAACGCAGACATACAGAGTGAATCTGTATGCCAGGATGTGCAGCTGGAGGGAAGCTTTTGTTGCAGCTTTCTGAATGTGTTGCAATCTGGAGCTCGTAAATGCTGCAAACGTTACATCCTCAAAGTTCACTTGCACCATATCCATGGACGAGTAATGTCAGTTCAAGTCTAAAAATGAACAAAGAAAGCAAAACTTCAGGCATAATATAGGAATGTTACAGAAATAAACTAATCAACTTTGTGATGTGAAAACCAAACAGCCAAAACACATCAAAAGATTGACTCCACTGTAGCCTACATTTCTATTCAGTGCATGATGTTTCTCTTTGTCCTCTTCACAATATAATTTCACCCAGGGGACCAAATGTGCAGCAGTTTGATTTGTTATTTAATATTCCTCACCAGAAGCACCTCTGGTTAATTTGGGGAGTTGTGTGCATTTTGTTTTCTACTTATTTTTAAAGATTAGATAACATCCCATAATGCATACTTATACATCTCGCCCTCCAGCTCCATAAAAATGAGCACAATTTATTTGCTAACTGTCTCATTCCTCACGTCAGATCCCATAAAAGGTTGTGTAATCATGAGGGAGTATTAGCTTTTCAGTGGGAGGAAGAACAGATTATTTTGCACCTTTAGTGGATTCTTGTCAAATTAGCTGTACTGTAGTCACAAACTTTATCTTATGCTGCACTTGGAGCAAATAAGTCTACTTTTTTCAAGGTAATAAGTTTTAGCAGGTCTTAAAATTAAATTAAATTAGTAACAACATCTTGAGTTAAGCTGGAGTGTGGAGTACATTGCTTAAAGGCTTTTGTGGAAAAATGACTTAAAATTGTGTCTGTGTTAAAGTCTCATCTCAGTCTTGAAACAAAATCTAGGAAACTGGGACATTCAACATGAACTGAGTTTTGAAAGATCTGATGTTGGATGAAGTCATGACGAAAGAATAGTGAAACAGGTCAAGTCCTAACTAAGTCATCCTCATGACAACTGAGCAAACTCCAACTGCTGATGAAGACCATGAAATGTGGGTTAAAGACCAGGAAAAAGATAGTGAGTGGACTTTGAGTTAAACTTGTTTTGTCAAAGTTGCTGTGTTGCAGAATAATATATAATCAATGGCTTTAAATATGTAAGTCATACATGTTTTTATTCAACACGCACATATTTTGTTAATTTTAAGATGTTTTATTCAAAGATAAATACATTTTAGGAGTAAATGTTGAGGTGATCAAAGACATCAGAGTTGTGAATATGCAGTTTGCATTTGATATTTAAAACATGAATTATTGTAACATTTAAAACATTTCTTCCTAGCATTTTGGGGTAAATGTGCAAACCACCAAAACACTTCAAGACCAACCTTAAACAACTTTCCAAAATTAAAATGCTAAAATGTTAACTAAAACAATAAGGTTTATAGTTGGGTTTTTTTCAAGGCTAAGTGCTCCACTGTCAAAAGTATGTGTATTTAAACATAATGGCAAGGGGGTGACATTTCATTCCTTTATTCTCCAGATTCACTCAAATGTCATCCATGAGTATATTCCATATATTCCCCTCGAGTCCCCTCTACAACCCACAGTCCCATTGGGACGTATTAAACACACAGTGCTTGGATGTTTACTTTGCTGGCAAAGAAAGCAGGACAGAAACTATTTTACCATGAGAAACATTGCTTCTATCTGCTAACAACAGCCTGAAGATTGTATTTAGAAAAGTATGTGAAATAAAAATATGGCTCTGCTGCATCACAAGGGCAACCAGAAAAGTATTTTTCAATTTTAACAATTTCATTTTCCCCTGAGCACTCGTATGACTCACTAGAAATTGTGACATTTATTAAAGAAGGCAGATTACTTTGAAGAGTGAAGGTGAAGAGTGAGTGAGAGTATAATTTTGTCGCAAGTTGCAAGACTGATAATGGGAAGTATATTAAAAATATATTTTTTATTGCTAAACAATGTTTCGAAGATTAAGAACCTTGATTACCGTTCATATTTAATTTTCTCTTTATACTGGCATTCAACTAAAGCAACGTGATGGCATTTTATTGTATCACATCTGAAATTCATTACTGAAAAGCATGTAGATGCATTAAGAAAGTGATCAGGGGTATTCACGGTATTCAATATGCACAAACATTTGTTGTTTAAATGTATTGGTGTTGTTTTATTGTTGGTATATAAAACGAACCCAAACTAAAAGTCATGCAGTACCTTCACTTTACCTGCTTGTTGCTTGCCATCTGAACTGATGGCTGGATTTTATCCCAGCATACACAGAAGGCAGAAAATTGACCTGTATGTTTTTGGGATGTGGAAGAAAACCCAATACAAAAACAGAAGGTGAACATGCAAACTCTACAACTTGTTTTTTTTTTGTTCTCGCTGGGAGGCACCATTGTTGCTGGGTGCTAGGTGTTATCAGAGAAACTGTCTGAGCCAGTGTCCTTCCTACAAGTTTGCTGAGGATGCACCTGTATCACTCCATTGGTCTAAATCTGGAGATCCACGAGTGTCCATTACTGTCTCTTGATGACGTTGTTTGGTATTGATCGTAACACCAGATGGAAGCATCAGTTACACTCCCATCAGCAACATCCCAATTCATGTGAAACCTGGCAGTTCTTGTTATGAGTGTGATGTCGGTCTCTTAAAGCTGGAGTGCTGAACTTTTGTCTCCTCCTTCTGGCAGTGAGAGTAATAACGCACTGTCGACGCGTGCTTATGACGAATGCTTACAGGGGAGCTCGCTCAAATTTCCACAGTTCGAAGACAATAATCCATTAATTAGGTAGAGTAAATGTAACAGCTACATAACCTACTCCAAATATTTTACAAAGACCAATCTCTCCAAGAACAGTAACGCGACAGTGTCTGCCCTCAGCCCCTGCTCTTCTTTCAGCGATCTCCAATGAGGGAAAAGCTACACCAATGGTTATCCGTGTTTGTCCTTGCTGTTGGTTGCGGTCTTTTTTGGACTGGAAACCTTCCTCCGAACACAGAGTTTCCTTTTTATCTTCTTAGGTTATTTTGCCATAGGCTCCGCCATACTCCTAGTTGCTGTAGCGTACTCCGTCGCTACGGTTGCTCCCCTCAGCTCTGGCAAACCAGAGCAAAGAGAAGTAGCTGAAGTCTACATGAATCATGTGACGATCAAGCATTTTGACCTTCCATTGACGCAACTTCTCTCTCTACATGGCTCTGGGGCAAACCAATCATTGCTGGTTGATGTAAAACTCATGACTACCGGTGCGCCAGCACGGGAATGTCGCCGCACACACCAGATTTAAAAACTGCAAAATACAGAGAGATTTATCTGACAGTGATAGGCTTAATCAGCATTGTGTGAACTCGTCTGGCAACGGCTTGAATGTAACGGACATTCATTTATATGTGAAAGTCCCGCACTCAAGCTTTACTGATTAAAATTAATTAATTAATTAAAAAATAAAACTCTCTCCAAACATAGAATTAGCCAGGAGATGTGACAACCCCATTGACTGTAAAATTGGAGGCAAACTTCCTGCAGCTGTATGTAAACTCATCATTATTCCCCCGGGCGTTGTCTCATTAACCTGACAGATGTGTGAGCCGCTGCGCATGTGATTAACTTTGCTCACAAACCCTTCACTCTTTCTAAGCTTCACCTGCAGCCATGCTGTCGCTTTTTGTTAGACTTTATGTTGGACCAAACCTGTGAGAGAGGAGAGTTGGCTGCTAAAAATATCCCTGCTCCTGCTTGCTTTGGTAAATGGGTTTTAATCACTGTGGCACATGTGCAAGTTGGTTTCACCCTTCTTCACATTGTTGTGGATCAAACTGTTTAGTGAACACTGACCGTCTATTTGATCCCCGTATAGAGTTAGCCTGACTGAGAGCTCCCTAGCTTACATTTTCATCTTTCTCGCTGCAATTATTTTTCCCAGGAGTTATTTGAGCTTTGAAGACAGGATTTAATGAGATCACATTGTTGTATATCCACATTTGACTTGAAAATGACTTGCATCTCATTTGGCTGTATGTATGCATATCTGTGTTTACACTGCTGTCCCTCTTTCTTGCTTGTGTGGACATTGTGCCTGTATATTTAAATGCCAAAACCCATTTTGTGTACATTCTGACTGCATCAATGAGATGATGATTCATGTGCTATTCATTCATGTGCAATCACAGCCAGAGAATTCAAATTAAATATCGATCTTCATCCAGAGCTCATGTGAACATGGTTTAGTATGTACTTGATTGTGAACAGTGCCTGAATTGGACCGAAATTCAGCAGTTGCATGACATGATCATTGCATGTATCTGAGATATATTTATATTTATATGCATATCTTGGTAATATATATCCCACTTCAAATGTGTTTTTACACACATTTGTACACAGCTTGTACATAAATGTATATTTGGTTAATTAAAACTTTTATCTAGATATCATAGATAGCTTTATGTGGCTTTACAGTCACTGTAAAGCCACAACTTGACAAGACTTTAGGAAGTTACTACAACCGGCCAAGAAATAGTCCAGCACATAACCAGCCCGGAAAACCATAACTTGTTGTTTTTACAATTCAGTTTTTGTAGGAATTAAACAAACAAGATATAACTTGTTAATTAATGAGCTTTAGAGGAGCTGAGGCAGATTTTGTTACCTTTGGACAGAGCCAGGCTAGCGGTTTCCCCATTTCCAGCCTTTGTGCTAAACTAAGCTAACCAGTTGCTGGCGATAGCGTCATATTTAACGGACAGATATATGAGCTGCATCGATCTTCTCATCTCTCAGCAAGAAAGCAAATCAGTTCCCAAAAATGTTTAACTATTCCTTTAAGTAAAAATACAGAATATCTGTTAGGAGCCAGTCTATTCAGATTTGTCTCTTGTATGTGCAACATACTGTCGATTACATATATCATTGGCTGCCTCTCTGATGATGATTCATCTATAATTAATTGTGGATTAACACAACACTCAGAAACAGACTAGAATGTGAATGCAATATCTACGTTGAATGGCTGCTGTTGCTGCACAGAAAAAAAGTCTTCTAACTTCCTCTCACTACCAGTTAAGTGGATTCTGTCACACATATTAAAAACAAATCTGCAGCAGAGTGTGACACATCAAAGGGGAAATGGACAGCAAACCCTCTTGTTAATCGGGGGAACTGGGGGAGCGGGGACTGTGGGACGTTGGGGGGACATAATGGCCCTGACAATCAACCAGCTGAGTGCCCGTCCTTTTTCCCTGCAGGGGGTGTTGGAAGAGACAGAGTGCTGGAGCTTGTTGATGCTTCATGGGCTGACACAGAGTTAGGTCTGTGTCAGCTCTGAACAGACGGGAGATAAGAATTCGAAATATGGGAGTGTGAGGAACCAGAGTTAAGAGCAATCCTGTGGATTTCCTCTTTGACGTTGATAGATTGATGAGCCAGAGCTCACAGCAAGTCCACCAGATTGCCCCCTTGAGATTGATGGATATAAGAGATGTTTTTTCCCCCTTATTTTGTTGATACCCTCCTAAAGAGGTACATCTTGGTAAGTTCTAGCCAGATAAAAGGCTGTGAAAGTGCATTTTGTCTCACACCATCCACTCCAATTTGAAGCCAACATTTAGATGAATAATGCTTCCGATATATTTTTTGGTTGGAGCTCATAAATTGCTATTACTATTAGCCAGAGCCAGTGTAGCTGCTTTTTCACGCTGTCTCTGTAAAGTGTTATCAGGCAAATTCTGCAAAATGCAATAACAAAGGAATGTAATGCTCTACACTGTAGGCATGACTATGAGACACAGAGACAAAAACAATGTCATATAATGAAACATCAATGTTTTGTTAAATGCATCAGTTTATGAGCTTCTTTGCTTTTGTACTTTCAAAAGCACTGGATTTATCATGGTCAGAACAAACTGTCCTTTGGGCCCTTGAAGTTGACACTAATTATTTGCTCCATTAAATCACACGTCATTGAACATTTATTAAAAAATAAATCATTTTAGAAATGATCTGTTTGAGAGGGAGAGCGGGGGAGAACAGGGAGCTCACCTCTCTCTCACAGCTGAATTGGTTAATCTCTTTCTTGTGGATCGTAGCTTCAGCACCCCTTGGGGGAGCTGGGATTTTTCACTACTGACATGCATTTTTCATCTTCACAGGGTCTCCAGCAGCACTCACTATACAGAACTGCAGTTTTCCCAAGCCCCATAATTGTCTGTAGTTTGATGTCTTAGCTGTGGAAGGCCGCATGTGCAGGTTTGAGCCAGTAACTTCAGAGCAAGCTGCAAAAAGACTTTCTTTTGCTTTCAGAATTAGTGCGACTCCTCAGCATAATGTCAACACCTCACAGGGCTTAGATGGCATACACACGGACTGATGATTTTTTTTTTGTAATCGTGTTTTATAAAGTTGTCCTCGAGCAACAGAATCTATTTTGGCCTTAGCCCTTATACAGTAGATGAAAATTTGCACAAGACAATCAAATCAGACAAGAGACCTGCAAATTGACATTATAAAATAACCCATCAAGTGATTACATTCACATCAAAACACTTTCTTTTAAAGGCCTATTAACATCTTCTTCACTTTCACACAACATGGTTGAAAAGTATGTCTGAAGCGAAGGACTGAGAAAAGTGTTAATTAGAAAATGTCAGAATGGCTCTGTATGCAGCTCTTGCATAGCTGGCTTTTATTCCATCCTGAAAATGACATGGACTGCTTTCACTTGAGACAAAGCGCTCATACAGCCACAAGGGTTGCCGCACTGATAAGGTGAGGTCAATGTAAGCTCGTGATCGACTTTAACAGATTACTGCAGCAACCCTTCATGCATTTTACTAAAGAAACAAAGCAGCAGTGGAGTAACAATTCAGTAATATCTGAACTGTGCCTGTGGAGTGCTGTTGCTGTTAATGATTCTATCAAAACTATGTTTACTATGGAGTGTAAAAAGAAATATACACCTTTATACTTTTCATTTAATTTCCAATCATTATCATCCTCTTTACTAGCTCATTTTTATTTTAAATTCCTTAATTTTTTTTTTTTTTTGGTCTTTGGCACAAATGTATAATTCATAAACTGTATATTACTGCAGCAATGCATTTTAGCCAGCAAGTAAACATAGGCCTAAACAAAGTTAGCTAGCTAATGTTACTTAGAAGTTTATCTAGTCTAAGTTTATCCATATATTATGACCTCACACAAGTCAAGGGTGACACGATAAAGCCCATTGTGGTCCTTGATGAAGACTTCAAGATGCAGATAATATTATGACGATAGGAGCATGGTGTCTGTGAACTTGAAAGTAGTAGTGTAAGGCTTTTTACCTTTTTTACCAATTGATTGGAGGTTTAAGGAAAAGTATAAAGTTTTATTTCTTTTTACACTCCATTTTAATTATTTAACTAACAATTTTTTATTGATGTATTCAGTTATATTTTTGATTTGTCTGATCACGTTTTACCACATTATTCCAGTTTCGGGGCTCCAGAGATGACAGCATAAGTTATGAATTACGGCTAAAGTAACGGATAGTGGCATCAACCTACATGTGCAACGTCTGCTGTAAAGTGAATGTGAGCATCCTCTTAACACATGTATTCACGCACTGAAAGTGGCAGAGTTGACACATTAACTCTTTTGAAAATAGCTGAAGCAATCGATGATTATCCGGCTGTTACTCTCCTGCTCTGCATGCTGCACGGTCACATTAGTTATTTATGTTTGCCTATAATATGTTAGTGTAGAATTATTGTGAAAAGCACTGATTGTCCTTTGCAGTGATGTCTGACTAATTTCACTCGTTTGGCTATAAAGAGTTCCCTATAGAAAATGCAGACTATTGTCACATGCACTTCATTAAAGTACCCAGGGACAAAAAGACTCAAACTTGACCTTGACTGACAATCAACTAGTGAATCAATAGTCTGCTGTTTTTGTGTGTGGGCGAAATGGATCACCCTGCCCTATGAGCAATAGTTCCTGTAGGTACCTTTGTCATCCAGATTGAATGCAACAACTCTGTATTATTTCCTTTGCTGTGAAAAGAAATACAATCTAGGCAAAACAAAAACGATTCATTGGGGACGTCCGTGACTCTGAATCTTGACAGCTACATCACAGTCTCGCCCGTTGGAGGCATTTATCCAGCATCTTGCACTGTTACTCATGGGGGCATGTACAGCAGAAAAGAGCTGAAAAACAGACCACAGATACCTGCGGTGCCATCATCTTTTACAACAATCTTAGATATAGTTTGTAAGCTGATTGGACTTTTGGATTTCCATGATTGGATCTCACTTGAAATAATAACTCGAATGTAGTTTACATTGTGAAACAGTATGAAAGAAGATCAATTGGTTGTATACTGAGGCTGTAACAAGCAGTAGCCAATGAGACAGAAAAGCATAAAGAGTGTGAGTGAATCCATGTAACAGTAAACAACAGCTGAGAGTTAAACTGAAGCTCATTTTCACCCTTGTCATGGTGCATAGTTGTGTTAGTAATGACAATTTAAAAACAACATGCAGATAAAAATTAAAAAACAAATGTCACATTTTTAGGATTATAGACCAGAGCTTTTGTGTTCTATCGTGTGTAGTTCAGAAATTAATGGAACTTCTTCTGTTATGCTGTAGATGTTAAATACAAGTCAGCTGAATCATATTTCACAAACCATAAGTGCTGTTTTATATTGCTCCAAAATAAACTACATCAAATAGATGAGTCATATGTGGGTCCAATTAATCAAAGGCTTTTTTAGTACACTTGTCATAATTTTGAGAGATAAGAGAACAAGATAGAATAAGATCTAATAATTACATATACTCAGTGTTTTTGTGTGAATCTACCAGTATCTAGACTATATGTAGCACTAATATCACACTAAATCATGTACATATTTGGTATTACATATACATATATACCTGATCCTGTTTAGATTTAGTGTAAAAGATACATAAGCTATGGATCGTCTACCATCATTAGCACTGATGCATATAAACACGCCTTTTGTGGTCTACAGAAGCTCAGTTGCAAAGGAAATATTATGTTTATTCATAAATAGCTATTTATGTACCTATTTGTAATGTGAATATGGAGATGTATTTAGCAGCTTGTATGTGCATTATGCATGCTCCCTGGGAAGAGATTCAGACTCCACTGTTGGTTTGAAGACATTATTCAGAGAGAATGGGTTTAGTTTTCCCTGAGCGAGAATCATGCCAGTTCACACCTTGAGCCCAAACAGTTGAAAATCACGATAATAGATGTCGATTTTGTCTTTTAGGGTGGAATATTATATTTCATGGGGGGCATTTGTTTTTAAAATAGGCTATGTGATCCTGTTACAAATGTTTCAAGGAAAGCTACATTCTGCAAAACATAATGAACCAAAGAAAATCTTGTGCATCAAACCAGCACTATATTTGTGAAGGCGTTTTGTGTGCTAGATGACTTCATCAGTAGAAATCATAGTTAACCCAATTCACTTTCTGCTTAGATTATCCACATGCACAGTGCAACACAACAAAAACTCATCTCTCCAAAAATAGCTCTAATGAGCTGGGGTGGGGGGGGCTTTTGTGCAGAAGGGGGTAAGATCAGATATAGTAGCCTGTCTGCAGTAGCACACAACTTCTTCAGAACTGCAGCTCAAGCTATACATCCTCACCTTCTGTCACCTGGCTTAGATCCCAGCCTGCTGTCGCAAGGGAAACAACATGAAAATCATCAAAAGGACTCTGACTCTGCACACCATTTCATAACAAGTGCTACGCTGGTGAAGAGGCCCTTTTAGACTTGGGTGATTATAAGCCCTCATTTTCTATTCTGGCTCATCAAGCAGCTGTCTAAACAGAGCTGAGTTTGCTCAGGTATCGTCCCTGGCTGGGAGGAAATGCTGTGCGTTAGAGTTATTACCTTGTTGTTTTGCATCATTGAACATTTCTGGGTACTCGTCTAGATCCTGACCCACTTTGGTGTCTTTGTGTTTCCAATATTTAGATCAAGTGATATCGAGGAAGATGAATGCTACGCTGTCTGACAGGCTGTGTGTGGAGTGTATGTCATGGAGCAAATGAATTAAACATGCCAGAATCAGGGGTGGATGTTTTGATGAAATGAGTCTGCTATACAATTGAGCAGATTCATGAAATCCCTTTCCATCCACAAAGATAAGCAATGGATGACTTTCTGCATCAAATCTGACCCGTTAGCACTGCAAGCCTTTCATGTGGAACATGTTGCGAGAAGCTGAGATGTGCCCGGTTTACGAGGCTATAGATTTATTGTTTAGTAAATTAAACATGAACAAACAAATTCAGAAAGAAGACATTCATGAACATTTATTTAAACAGTGGGATGCTTGTATTGCACCTATCAATCTCAAGTGTTAATCACTGCATACCATATGTAGGGCTGCAGACGGCACCGTTCATTATGACTACCACTCAGAAAATGTCACGAGGTGTGAGCTGTGACTGTCTGCTGAAGTATATTCTGGCGGCAGTGACGGGTTGGGCTCGTAAAGTAGCTGTGACAGTTGGCCAGAACGCCAGCAGTGGGCTCGACTTGCTTAATGAACTAACATGTTCATGTTGGCAGCACTAAGTGAACCATTTATTAGTGAGCTGGGAACAGACAGAGGGTGCACTCGGGTTGACAATGACAGCAGCCGTCAGATGACAACAGGGCTAAACTAAGGTGCAGTCATGTTGAGATTTTCTTATATATTTCCAATGTTAAGAGCTTTTACTTTAGGCCATAACAACGGCCAAAATACTAAATATTGTTATGATAAAACTGAACAGAAGTGACATTATGCTAAAAACACATTTCTAACATCAGAAGCAAGTTAAAGTGTTTCTGCTGTGAGGACAGCATGGACTATCACCTGGTAAAGATTTTGGTTGGAATGAACATCTGCTAACCTGAGGACATTTTTACATAAAAAAAATAAAAACAATTAAAAAATATATAACGCTTGGATGCTTTAGCACAAGTTAAAAGTTTTATTGTCCACCAGGAATGTGGCTTCTTGATGTCTTCATAAAACTTGACAACCTGAACACACACAAAAAAACGAAAAATGAAACATACACTGTATAATGAAAGTCAACAACGTGCAGAGAGCAAAATAAATGCAAATATTTAAAAGAATAGTTGGACATTTTGGGAAATTTTGCTTTCTTGCCAAGAATTAAAAGAGAAGATTGATAGAAGGCTCATGTCTGTACGCTAATTATGAAGTTCAGTTTAAGAGACCGTTACTTTAGCTTAGCAGAAAGACTGGAAACAGAGGGAAACAGCTAGCTTAGCTCTGTTCAAAAGGTAAAAGAAAATCTGCTTACTAGCACCTCTAAAGCCCACTAATAAACACATTATATCTTGTGAATAAAGAAGTGTAAAAACAACAATTTGTGGTTTTATGGATGGTTATGTGATGGACTATGCTAAGCTAACCGTCTACTGGCTGTAGCTTTGTATTTAAAGGACAGATATGAGAGTGGAATCGATCTTCTCATCAGTCAATATAATTATATATAGAAATACTCACGTGACTGGCATGTTATCTGTCTGAATTGATTCTGAGGATGTATGACAAATGACGACAGTGCAGTAGCTAGTGTGTATGCAGCGAGCCTTTGAGCCCTGACTGACATTTTGGCTGGGTGCACATCAAATGCAGTACGTTAATTCCCCTCGATCCACTGGCTGTCTCTTTATGAATCCCCCAGTTACAATCTGTCAACACGCGTCTGACATCCAGGGTGACGGTCTGTTTGGAGATGCAGCTTTTAGAGACAATCAGCTCGTCCTTGAGATGGAGATGGAAGGAGATCGACCTCCTCACTCTCACCTCAACCCTTTCAAATTAGCTTTTATTGTCTTGTTAAGAACAAATAGGTGCAATCATTTGAGAAAATAAAGGCACTAAGCATGAGAGTTGGCACAAAAGAGTGTGCAGCCATCATTTATTTGTTCACACAGCCGTTGACTGAATTAGCGAGTACAGCGTGTTGCATATCTTAGGATGTCTCTCTCTTTCTCTCTCAGCCAGTCTGAACCCATCAGCAGATGGTATCATCACATGACTGCAGAATATGTTGTTATCATCCTCTATTTTCAATCATACATATTTATACATATTTTTCTACTTCTCTTGTCTCATCAGTGACAACACTAGGAGAGTAAGATTTAGCACACTACTTAGGAAATGAACAGTTCCACATTTTGGGAAAAAATATTAGAACTGTTCTTGTTCATCTAACTCTTGGCTTTCTTGCAGAGAGCTAGATGAGAACATTGATACCACTCCGATGTCTGTACGGTAAATATGAAGCTACAGCCAGGCTAGCTGTTTTCTCCTGTTTCCAGTCTTTGTGCTAAGCTCAGCTAACTAGCTGCTGGCTGTAGCTTCATAGTTACTGTATAGACATAAGAGTGGTATTGATCTTCTTATCTAAGTCTTGGCAAAAAAGTGAATAAGAGTGATTTCCCAAAATGTTAAACTATTGCTTTAAAGTTCTGTGTTTTTTTTTGTTTTTTTTTTTAAAACCTTTTGACCAATGTTCCCGACATGTAGCATAACACTGCTATGTTTGTTGTCACCACCATGAATGTAGAAATAGTTTATGTGAGCTCTGCTAGAAACAATTTTCTTAGAGTCCAGTGAGGTCAAGGAAACTGGCTTTTAAACAGTCAAACTTATTATGACTAACAGTTATCACCCTACATCAAAACAAGAAGAGCGTTTTTCACATTGCAGAACTATTTTCAGGTTCAACCTGTGTGAAACAGCTTTGTTTACAGTGGGATGTGAAACATGACCAGCTATTAAGACATTCAGATGGTCGAACAGAAGAAAATAAATTTTTTATTTGTTGAAAAAACATTTTAAAGTCTTGTATTTCTTTGGCCCCACTGGACTGAACAATAAAAAAGTGTTTCCAGCAGAGCTCTCAAGTATATTCACAAAAAGAGTAAGCTTCAAGCTGAGAAATACCAGAATTGTTTTTGAAATACAGAGCTAATCAGCTATGGAGATCACAATCACGTGCTTACCTGTGAGGCATTTGTCAGTCTTTGCCATCACCTTTTGTGTTCCATCATCTTCCCTCTCCAAGTCCAAATGTATCTCTATGTGCAGTAAATAAAAGTTCATGTAAACAGAATTTATCTGTATTTTTTTCCACAGGAACAGATGCATAAGCAGAGAGTATTCACTGAATAGACTAATGTGTATTCTATTAAGGGTGTTGTGGCTGCATAAGCAATGTTGCCAAAGGTGATAAACTTGGCAAACCAACAAAACAAACAGCTGCCTGTTTTTTACTGCGCCCGAGGCTGCAGCCCACGACTGCCTAACGGACAAGAATCACTGTGTGGACTAATGGCAGAGAGATGTGGAGACAGCTGCAAAGTCTTTATAAGCTCCTTAGACTCCATTCTTTGTGCAAAACAAGAAACATGTACAATGAGTAATGAGTCTTTTTTTTTAAATCCTCTTTGTAATCTGAATCTAAGAGTTTTATCAGCGGCATTCACTTTAAGAAACGCATCAATATCCGTAGCAGGCTTTGGGATTTCAGCTCTTGGCCGGTTTCGAGCTGGCGGCAGGCTTGTTATGAAAATGGATCTGAGAGCGTTTCTGGCAAAGGCTACATGAACATCACTGGCATACACAGAGTTTCCAGCAACACCAATCACTTCTAGCTTAGTTTCAAGAAACAAGTCACAGAGCAAACTTCCTAAGTAAAAGAGTTGAAAATAGGGAATTATATTTACAACAAATTGCAGTTATCCAGTTAGATATTTTATCATCATTTTAATTCTGGATTGAATCAACAATCATCCATGAATGACATCAATCCCTCCAATCAGCCATGTCTGAGCTGCTTCACTACCATGTTCTCTGAAATGTTTCCCTTGAGCATGTTGTTTTCTTCATATGTATTTTATAAAAAGCACATTGCTGTAGCTCATTGCCGATTTACAATAATGTATCCTGAGAAAACTGCCTTGAAAAATATACTGCATGACAATGCGATCTATTCATGAGGTGCAAAGTGAAGACATCTTGTTAATTTTGCAATTTTGACAGTAATTCTTCATGTAACTTCAACCAACTCCGTACTGAGGAATTATGTAGACAGCTTTATAGTTAGATGTTTTATGGAGAACAACTTACCAAGCTACTTTCCTGACTGATGAAGGGTCCGAACATGTCTGATGGCTGAGTACAATCTTCAGTCCTCTGGGAGCAGATTCCTGTGCCTGCTGCTCTGGAAAGAAGCACAAGTACAGGTACAAAGTGCTGCTATTTTGCAAAAAGGCAAAGGGAGCATGATGTGAGTCATGTTGCAGCACTGCAGAGTTAGACCATATTGCAATGATACTAGTAATTGTACAATACAACTGAGCAGCACTGCAGTACAGTATGATTTCAGCAACAATGTTTTCTGTGTGTCATTGTGAGAAAAAGCTCCACTACGTATACCTATTACTTTGACCACCATATGGAAGGTAAAGCGGAAGCAAAGAACTTCTTTAGAAATGTTGTTCAGGCAGACTGGTGGAGACGAATGGAAACTGCCATGCTTTTATCCCAGTTTAAATGCAATATTTTTTTCATGAGATTTTGATGAAATTATAGATTTCATTAAATCTATAATTATGTTGTTTGAGCCAAAAACAGATTGCTCCAGATTGTACAAATGTAGTAATATGCTTTGCAGACATGACTACAACCCATTAAGAATGATGACACCTTGGTGTTTTTTGGTAAAAATCATCAAATTTGCTGTATTACAGTAAAAAACAAAATCATTTTAGGACAAATCATGTTATCTTTGTGTATGTAACAAATGGAAAATCATGACTTATTGTAGCCTTACAGGAGAAATATATCGTATAACAATTTAGCACCAATATAAACAAATATTGATGCTGTGTTCTTGTACTGCTCAGCTTTGTCCATAAATCTTTTTATGCATTATCAGTACAAGTGTGGAATTAAGGTGTTATGCCTTTGAACACATTTTTTAAAAAGAATTGCACCTTTGGAAAAAATGTCAGAAGAAGAGCATGAATTATGAATAGGTCAGCAGGTATCCGTACATAGGGATTAAGTGTAGCTGTATTTGCACAGCTATTAAACAGGCTGGAGTGAAAAACACAAACAAATAGGATTTATTTCAGAAACAGCAGAAAGGAAAGATGCAAATAATTGGTGCAGAATAAATAATCACATTTGTTTGAAGAAATTAAGGTATGTAATAATAGGTAATGTGTGTACAGTAAATATTATTTGGTTTTCTACATTCTGTATATACTTTCTGTATATAAAATCTACCCAACCACACATTGCACATTGCATACACATACTTCTCTACAAGCCAGCCTCATATAGTCACTACTCTGCTGTTCCACAAATCAGATGATTCATTACTTCTAATCACAATGCAGTTTTACTAAGATTTTGTTTCCTTTATCCCTTTTGTTTCCATTAATTTAATTGCATGACCATGCTTTATTGCGTTTTTAATGAGATGTCAAAGTTCTAAAAACGGCATACTGTAACACTTGTAGTTTATGTAAATGAGCGTTAATGGTGGATTCATGAGAATGTGCAGCGAGATGGAAATTATATTTCAATCCTTTAATAGTGTGCACTCAGTGAAGCACGAGAAAATATTAATCTTAATCACAAAACATAAATGGACAAGTTAAAACAAAGTTTTAAAACAAACACTTTTAGTCTGTTTTAAAGTGTTAGTCAGTCTTTGCTAATTGGTTGGAAAATGAAATCAATCAAGGAGGCCAAATGAGCTAAACCTGCTGATTTTCTGTTAATTGTGTCTCATTTAAATGTTAAAAGTAAATGTGAATCACTACTGACCATTGGTGATTGCAATAAACCTGACTACAAGTACTGTAATTTGTTTACATGCATACATAGACACTTCTGAATATATCCACTCACCTGTTACATCCCTCTCTGCTTTGACCAAATCACACAATAGTGTGTTTCTTTATCTATAGGGAAAAACAAAACAGTATGATAAATATGTCAATCCTACGTATCATCAATGATAAACAAGTATAGACTGATGGACTGCATGCAATGTAATACGTATGCAATGTATACAATATATAGAACAGTCATTACATTCCATCACTGTGAAAAAAGTAAACCAATTACAAATATCATGAAATTTTATGAGCAGTTTTGAGCAAATTTTGGGAATTTATTTTTATCACTGATGTGATGTTTAGTTTTCCGGACATTATTTTAGCGTCTTTTATTAAAACTTATTATTTCTTTTAGCACAGTTTAGCTGAATTCCTTATGGACTATTTAGTTAGAGATATGAAGGGATTTTATTTGGCGTTAAAAAGGGCAGGTTTACTTTTTTTTTAAGTGGAAGTTAGCATTTGATGATTAAATTAGTATTATTATTAGGGTTACCTGCTTAGTGTTTAGTCTTCCTTTCAGTCCCGTGATCTACACTCTTCAGGTGTACTAATCACAAAAGAGAATTCAAATCGCTAAATGGACTTCAGCTTTGATGTTTAAAGTACGGAAAATTACAGTGCATATTCAGCTTTCTCAGGTTAAATGACAGAAATGCAGAAAGAGGTTAGCAGAGACATTGATGTGTTGTCACTCAGCAATAACATACTGTCAGAGGGTGAGTACCAATATCTACATCCTGTATGGCCCATTATGCTCTCCACGAGCCAGCTTCAAAACACTGAGTGTATTTAAGGCATTATTATGAGAACATATGAGGACTTCTTACCTCTTTTAACTCCGTATCATTCTCAGAGTCAATCAGTGTCTGTTTAATGATGTAAAACTTCAGAGAATGGATTAGGAAAAGAAATGTATTAGTTTCTAAATAAGAAAGTGATCAAAAGATTCAAGGACGATTGAGCAGGAATATAAATTATTTAACAAATGTGTCATTTGGGACAGGTTGGTGGGCTTTCTTTAAAACGGAGTTAGCTGTTACCTGAAAGCAAATGTTAAATGGTCTTGGTGTCAGTTATGTTAAACTGCAGAAACAATTCCAATTTATAGCTCCATAGCCACCTATTTAGAGAGTCTTACACACTGTGTTGAGGTTTATGTTGTTTTTATTAAATGCTTTATGTACAAATACAGATTACACACAGAACAAAGCACGCATTATAAATCACACACTATATATTGCTGATTGCTTTCAACCCAAACAAACAAAAAAAAAAGTGTTTTGCACGATTACGATCTCACATCATTTAAAATCACAATATAACGTAGGCTAACTTTAGTCTGGGGTATCAACTCCATGAACGTTTACCATGAAGTCATCAGAGTTTCATATAGCAATCAGTTATGGGGAAACTTGAGGGTTGATTTAGATTTCTGAACATTAAACATTTTCATAAGCGATGTCCAGGTCATTTAGTCACTTTGCATCGAGGACTTCAATTCTGGACTAGGTTTGGTTTCCATCGGTTTCCTTTAATGGAGTTTATCAGGTCATTTGTGTTCAGAGCAGTATGTGGTTCTCTGTCTGTTACCATGATAATGAGTTTTTGCAAATCATGTAACAAGTCAAAGCCACAGTTGGAATCAAACAGGAAGTGGAGCTTCTGCAGACCAACACCGATATGCACAAGCTTCAAGAGACGTAGACGTATTTATTTTTACTAAGCCAAATAATGAATACATTTGTGGAAAAAACATTGTCTTGAAGCCAGTCGGAATCTCACAAGGCTGGAAAAGATCCACTTAAACCTGGCTGAGCCCACTGCCAGACCAATCAGTGAACTGTAGAGAAAGGTGATGGAGGTTGAAAAAAAGATCATTTTAAATTTGAAGTGAGCGTCATATTTTCTCTGTGGTTCTGGCTGGTTAAAGACTCATCTTGCCTGTAAAGTAATTTATGGGTGACCCACAATGAGCTAACCATTAAATTATACAAAGAAAAACTTTGAAAAACTGTCTATTTTGTAAATTTTTGTTTCCTCTATCCTAGTTTTTTCTGATGTGTACTGTTGTGTATAGGTTGTGTTGACTACTGTTTGCAAACCAAATTGCCCCTCTGGGACAACAAAGACTATCAAATCCAATCCAATAGTCAGACAACTTCGATGACCCGTAGGAGCGCAGAGTACTGTACACATAATAAATGAAAAGAGGAACATTGTTGTCCGTGCTGTCAGGTGGACAGTGAAGTCACCTATGTACTTCAAGCATGTTGTAAAAGACAGCGTAGCACACATAGTCTCCACGTCTTTCTGTCAAGTCACGGCAAGAAACTATGGCTCTGTGGTTGGATAATGTGACACAGTGAGCATCGCGAAAGGCAAAAATATTGTGTAGTCTTATCCTGGCATTACAGAGGTTGGTAGTCTCTGCATTATAGACAATGAATGGAAACTATTTTAGAGACATAACTTCTAAGAACAAATATGCCGTTTAATGTCAAAAAATCTAAAATTTCTACTGGGGTTTTTTTTGGGGTGGGGGGTGGGGGGGTGTTGAGGTGGCATGAAGGGCATTTAAACAGCCAATTTTAAGAACAACCGTCCTGTACATGGGTGAGCGTGGATGAGTGTCTCTTTTCATTTCCTCTCGGTCTTCCTCAAAAAATGACTATCCTTTATGAATAAAACAAATCTGAATACTGCACTAAAGTTTGTGGATTTAAGTGCTTTGAGGTTATTTTTTATTTCAATTTCTGAAGGAGACGAACAAAAAAGCAAATGTTACAACATTTTATGCGGAATTTAAAAAATATATATAAATAGTTTGAAATTGGAGGTCACATATCTGCAGCACCTTCAGTATCTACCATAGGGATGTTTTCTGTAGCCCCCTCGTGTCAGCCGTAAAATTGGGGCTTTGAGACTGGGACGGGTAGTCGTCCACTCCTCCTCTGCAAAAAACAGTTAAACACACAAAGCTGCTGCATTCACTGTGCTGAGAAAGTTCATGTCACAAAGTCAGACTGTGTGCTCATACTGTCCTCTCACAATCCATTTAACCAAAGACAAGAAAATTCGACGAGCAAATCCTATCCCAGGTACTATAGAGGTTTCTCTCCACAGAAAATTAATTTCATAAGCTCTTTGCCCTCTGTTGGACCAATACTGAGATCTGACTGTCAGCAGCTCCTTCCTTAGAGCCAAATTACATAAAGATGGCCACCTCTGCTGCATGGCACATTGCACTGCTTCCAAATAAGAAAAGTGTTTATGGAGCAGAAAATCAAATCATTGCCCCTTTGGTTTTGGTGTGGTCCGACCTCAACACCCCAGTGCACAATTCATTGTGCTGAAAATGAATGAGCCCGCAAACCTACTGTGGCAACCAGCTGATCGCCGCTGTCATGTGACAACCTTGTAACTCCACTCTTGGTGATTCTAACATTTTTTTGCTTAAATTTTAAGCTTAACATATTTTACTTGGTAATGGTTTGAGGACATTTGATGACTATTTTGCTTGTGAAACCTTGTAAAAAACAATCTTTGGAGGATTAAACAAATGTAGAAATAAACCACCTTTCTAAACAGCTGGTGTTTGAAGATACAAGATTTTTTTTTTCTTCTGGAGAGCAGTATTGTGTGCAGAGCAGAGGTTGCTAAGCAGATAGTAACAGCTTTTCTGTAATAAGCCAATGAGGGCACATATCCAAAAGGCAAAACAGTCCACCTTTACAACGGGCATCGGTTAGCCCCCTGAGCTTCCTCTGGCATATTTACTGTTCTAGTCAAATGCAGCTCGTAGCCAGGAAGGTAGGAGGGGTGAAACATGCAGGAGCCTCCCTGGGTGAGGATGATTAGAAATGGGCTGGAACCACAAGGCTTTTTCCTTTGTTTCTCTGCTGTGAAACATCTTTTAAATATCAGTGAAGCCGCAGCCAGGATTGTGTGGCCAAGGCTGCTTTTTTCTCATCTTGGAATTAATTTAAATAAGGTCCAAGGATGTTTCTTAAAACGTTTGTTTTTAAAATCTTACACTGTGTCCACAAATCTGACTAATTACCTTTAACAATATAGGCACATTACTGAAATATTACTGGTTTAAAGTCAAGTACAAGGATAGCACTGAAAAACATTTCAGGAGAGGAGTTGAATGGGTTGCACATATTGCTGTGAGAGAAATTGGTTGTTATAGTAACATTACTGATGCTACTACATATTGTACAACCTAACTCTGGACTTTCCTAAATACTGTGTAGAGCTGCAACTAACAATTATTTTCATTTTCGAATAACCTACCACTTATTTTCTCAATTAATTGACTAATTGTTTGGTTCATAAAATTCCTAAAGCCCATGGTGACATCTTCAAATTGCTTGTTTATTTGCCAAACCATTTTCTGTGGATCAACTTATCAAATAATCAAATAATTGTTTCAGCTCTAATAGTGTGATTATGACGACTGCACTTTTGCTACATTAAACAATTTACAGTGGAGAGAGAAGGGATGACACATAATAAAAGACTGTGACTGATATTTGGCTCAATGATGACCAGCTCACAAAAACAATGTTCTGCTAAGTACAAAATAAACTTACCATAGTTGTTGTAGGATTCATCACTGGTCCCATGTCCATATTCATAATATTCTGAAATGCTAAATCAGACAGAGTGGAAACATCAGTCAAAACAAAGAATAAGCTGTATTTGTTCGTAATTTTAGTTTTTGTAAAATAAGGAAAGATAGTGAAATGTTTAAAGTATACATAAGGTTGTCATTATTCTATATTTTTCTTATTGTCAACAAATACCGTAAAAACAAACCAACAATGTGTTATTCCTTTACTACTACTTTCTAACTTTCCTACTGAAGACGTAGATCTTTAAAATCAGGTCACAAATATGTATTATTTCACTATAAAAAAGGCTCAGTAATTTCCTAAAACAGCTGGGCATTGCAGTTTTCAGCAAATGTTACTCAGACAGGTGTAAATAGTGCATTTGCATGGGGACTATTTATATCTGTGGATTGATACACATTTGGTGCTCTAGTGAGTATTTACAGTGCAGGAAGGTGTACAGTATGTGGGATTAACTACAGTGCCCATGATGCTCACTGATGCGTTTGGCTTTGGCTAAACAGACAATACTTGTTAGCAGGATCAATTCATTGTTGGTTTCGGTCTTTTCATGGGATTTGTTGCCAATAAGAAACATATAGATACCACCAAGCTTCTCCTTGATCAAATTATAAATATTCAAGGTGCTAATTCATGGTTCAGGCTAAATGTTAAACAAGTAATTAAAATCGAGGTCTTAACTTATTATTAATGAACATATGTAATTCTGAAATGTACAGCAGTGATGACCCATGAGACAGCTGGTCACAGTGGACCTTTCACATGCTGTATTGTAAGTAACAGTAGACAGATGGTGATGGTTTTGTTTAGCCAGCATTTGTGTGCATATAAACATCACCTCTTTGACTGATTGCTGTAGTTATCCTCATAGGCTTCGTAACTCTCGTCATCATATTCTCCACCATACCCATCGTCGTAGCCCTGCGAGGAAACACGCAGTAAGCCTTAAAGTCGACTTGTCTCCTCATCTCTATCCAGTCCGACTGGTTGGAGATGAATTTAAAAATAATCAATACTTAGTTCCACAGGCAAAGTCCATTACGTTGGGTCCATAATAGGAGAGGAAACAGGAAAAATTAATGTCCAACAGAGATTATTGATTAGGTTTGCAGGGGAACATGTCTCAGTAGAGCCTAATGGACACCTTCTGAGTCTTAAACTGCAATATGGATCTCAACTATTGATAAGTAGCTACTTGAGACAAGCACAAAATGCCAGCAAGGAACAACTACAGTCATGTTCAATAACAATAAAATGGCCAAACAGCATGCAGAACACAGTAAATATTTCCTAAATGTATGTACAGTTGTATAGATGCTTTGCAGAATGTCTCTCCTCCAACATTGCAAGTATCGGTAACCACAATAACAAAATAAAAGAGCCCATTCAGTGCACTTAAAGCAGGTAAAACACCTATGTATTGGTCTTGTTTGGATATTTCTCATTAAGATCATTCTGTGAAAGGCCTCTGCTGTGTTGTGTGGAAACTGACAGTATCAGTATTGCATTTTACGATGACAATATGCAATGTAATGTAATTATGTAATGATAATAAGATGGCAACATGTAGTTTTAAAATGTCTGCAGGGTAAAGGATAATCTCTGTGTTGAGCCTCAGGCTATCCCCTCCAGTTTTTTAATCCAGTTTTGACGGTTTACATCTACAGAGGACTCCGTTATCAACCCAGTTATGCAAGTAACCTGGTTTTCAATTCAAGTAAACATTATAACTTGGTTACAGGAGAAACCACAGAGGGGCTGGCTAAGAAGTTTCTAATATCAAATACTTTTTCAATCAAATTGGTTACTGTGGCATGTAAACATCTCACTCCTTTCACTTTAGGATTTTGTCATCTGCATAAACCATCCAGTGTTCACATAATATCATCAATTCAGGATCATCACTTCTTTCCCATGTATTAGACACTGAGAAGGTCGCGGCACCTTTTCATCTTTTTGTTTTTATAGCTAGTGGACTCAAGGTTGTCATTTCCACTGGGGGTAAGGGGGACATGTCCCCCCTCACTTTTCAAAATCCTGTTTTTGCCCATCTCACTTTTACAGTTTCAGTCTCCCTAAACACAACAGCATCCTGTGACTGTCCAGCTGCCAAAACCCAGATCAGAGAAGAGAGGAGTTGATCAAAATGTTGAAACGCTCATCAGAGTTGCTTTCAATTATGACTGTGCACTCAGCAATTTTATGAGCAGAAGTGCTTATTAGACTTTTTGCCCTGGGTTTTGCCTCTCAGGCAACTTTCAGGCTGCCCTTTCTACTTGGAGGAAGTGTTTGGGACTGTATTTATCAGAAACTATCAGGTCTCACAGAAGCTAGTAAATGTTATAGGCTAGTTCAATAATAAAGCAGCAATTTACGTAACATTTCAAATTTATTATTATATTATGGAAAGCACAACCAATTTCATCATAATTTGTTATTTGCTAGATCGATATAAATGTATAAAAATGCTAGAAAAAGCAAAACCCTCTGAGTCCATTGGGTCCTCCCCACTTCTGAAACCAGACGTACACCCTTGTGTGGACTGATCTGTCTGAAGAAAGTACTCCCCATAACATTCTGTTAAATGGTTTATTCATGACAGCAGGGATAATCAATCTCAGCAGACCAAAGGTTCATGTAAACAGCTTAACCTGAAAAACACCTTAAATAAGGCCAAAGTGTGTGCAGAACTGTAAACTTTGCTATTGTCTGCTCTTGTAATTGTTGGATCTTGCTCATTTAAAAGATATTTAGTGGAGTTTAAAGTGCTTATGTTTCTTTTTCATCAGAATCTAATCTCTTCTAATCCTTTCCAAGCTTGCCGTTTCAAATCAAATCAAGCTCTACCATGATACATACAAGTGTTCAGTTCCTTTTAGAGACAGAGATTTTAAATCAGCAGAATAAAATGTGTCGAAAGCTTCAGTGAAGCTGGTTTATTGCAGACGCGATCTCAACAGCGCATTATTCCTCCATGTCTGCCTGTAACAATAGAGTAATATCATCTTGCTTTAGCTGTGGCTGCTTTTGGTAATGCTTTGTGACACAAAAGCAGACACATCAGTGTGAAGGACATCAAGTGCAGCAACACAAAAGAAATTACATTTAAGGCACTTGAACACACTCTCCCTCTCCTGTCGGGTAAATGCTGATTCAAACAGCTCTGGTTCCTGTGTGGCTTTATTTGTGTGAACATGAATTTGACTAAATTAAAGTCAGGGATTATGTCAGGGATTAAGTTGTTCAGGGGATCCAATACTTCTCCATTTCTTGCACGAGTCTTCCCCACAAAGGCAGTGCCAGAGACCTGCATATCTCAATAATTGACTGTTTTGTTAGCAATCCCATATGACAAATTTCTCCACACTGGACCATAAATGTAAAGCAATCAGTGGATTAATTTCAGTCAAATGTATTATAAAAATGACCCTTCAGTTAAAATATAGAATTACAGGAATGACAAGTCATGTAAAACTTGCATTCTGGCGCGCCTTCATAGCCGAATGGTTACAGCATATGCCACATGGTTGCAACCGTTGCCGGTTCGATTCCAGCTGGCGACCTTTGTTGCATGTCCCCTCTCTCTCTCTCTCTCTCCCCCCATTTCCTGTCTGCTTCTACCCATCACTACCCAATAAAGGCAAAAAAACAAACTTCAGTTCTTTGCACTATATATATTAAAAGGGTGATTTTTACCAATGAACTGTAATAATATTTGTCCTGCTTTTAGACATAAAATGTCAATGTTTTAGTGCATTAGATATGCAAATTGAATAACTAAACAAATGATGAAGACAGTGAATTCATTTGAACATAGCCCCAGCATACTGTTTGTTTACTGGAAAGATGTGTGTGTGCTCAGCTCACCATGAGGAAGGTATTATAGATAACGTTATCTCACTGTCATGCTGCTGTTTACATTTTCTAACACAGCAGTTGTCCAGTTTATGCTTTTTCATACAGAAAGTGTTACTTTTAAAAATTGTTTCTCAACAAATACTATTCCCAAATGTTTCTTGACTAAAGCTTCGGCTTATACTGTTGAGTTTTATTTCAAAACCTAAAGCTGTTAGATCCAAGTAAACTTGTGTCAGACTGAATTTTTGGCAATATAATGTGATGTAAGTGAAGGTTAATTGACCATTTGCTTTGCAGCAATTGTCCAATCATAGCTTAGCAATCGTAACTAGACACAGAATGTAAGGATTGATTAAATTGTGTGTTTATCTGTTCTAACGTAAGCCGCAAATGTTAGCATGCCCGGCTAACTAGCTTACACCAAGAGTAGTAACCTAGCGTTACAGAAGAACCTAGTGTTTCTTCCAGAGGCAATGAGCATATCATTAGGTAACTTTGTTATTATGCGGGGTGACAGGTTATGTTAGAAAAAGCCCCATTCAGGACCGAAACATCCACATCAAAAACAAACAGGAGTTTTCTCCTCATCCATTTAATTTGTGTAAATACTGAAAGCATTTACTTAAATTTCCTGTGCTGCTCGATGGCAGAGTGGTTAAAGCACAAATTCGTTTGTCTTGTTTAGACCCCAAGGTTGCTGGTTCAAATCCAGACTTCTGACGGTTTTGAATTTCCAGCAATGAGCATTTCAGCATTCACACACATTTTCTGCAGGAAATGCAATTTTCTAGTTAAAAAAATATATTTTAGATGAACTCCAACTGTATATGTTTATAAATGTGTGATGACAAATTAGACCGAGCTTTCTCCATCACAACCAAACTCTGACCGCTGAGGAAGACAATGAGATCCAGTTGAAAGCTCTGGAAAAAGCTAGCTAACCTTGAGTTAAGTTTTTTTTTTTTGGTCAAGCTATACATGACAGGATTTGTATAAAAATGATATTCATTTATTTGTTATAGTCTAACAGGGACAATACAGATAAGCATTGTTAGAGAGAAGAACAACAGATATAATTGATGATGAAACTATTAATTCAGTATCATCGCAAAGAAAACCAACAAAATGTTCATCACACCTATCTGTGCTGACCTCAGTATTACTTTGACAGGCTGCATTCAGATTCGACAAGGTACTATGTGTAAATATTCCAGCCCCTAATTAATGAGGCTTGATCCTTCTCGTTTGACACTCATCTGTAAAAACAATTAACATTGGTCCTTTCTAACAAGGCAGAGGAAATAAATCAAATGTTAACACAATGGTGGAGAGTCCTCGCTCAGTGTAATTAGGACAGCAAGAACCTAAAAGCCCTTAGCACTATGCTTCATTATCAATTGACAACCTGTATGTCCCCTGACAGTGACTGATCTTCATAGGGAACTGCCTGTGAATGCCTCTCCACACAGCAGAATGGGGAGGAAAATGAGATTTGCAGCCTTTTGTCTCAGTGAATAGATGCTGCTCTTCACTGCTTTCTACCTGTGCAAATTCAATCAGCATGCACCTTTTGTTGTCAGTTACACACTTAAAGTATGAGTTTACTTTGGAATATATTTACTCAAATTGTGTCATGGTTAAATTTGAGAAAAGGGCAAATTCTACCACATGAAATACTTATGAGATTGAACTGTGATTACTTTCAAGAAAAGCGACATTAAACAATATCATGTTTGTCACATTGGCTCAACGGAGTGTTTCTTAGTCTTCAAATGTTATTGTAGTACTTGGTGTGCTTGTAGAGTTTAGCATTAAATGTAACTGCATCTGTCTGCTTCACAGCCTCACAGGCGACTTCAGTCCCTGATGATACGACTGAGGCCATTATGCATTCTACCTGAGTTTTTCTTCCATTAAATAATAGAATGGAAGTGTGTGTCATACATCTGTTTTAATAAACAGAAGAGTTCTGCTTAGAGTATTTCCAGAATTAATCTAACAAATGTGAACTCAGCAGTGTATCTGAACCTATTGTTATAAAGCAATTACAGCAGACGTGCATAAAGTTGGCCTGAGAAACTGCTCTCCTTCAAGAAATATACAGAACCTCACGAATCTCACGTATCTTTTATGTTCATGAAATAGATGATATGGGGAGAATTCCCCCCCCCATTTCAAAAGGGTGTCCTTTTGCTTTTTCCACAGTAGATAGATTAGACTTTTTTTTCTTCAAAGCCTCCCAAAGCTCTGTGTTTAATCACATTATGGCATTTCCCGCATTGCCTCGGTATGGTTGCAGGGCTCAGGTTTAAAAACCAAGCTATCCCTTTCAATTTTTACGAGCAATTTGTACAATTCATGGTCTGCTGTCAGAATCCCGTATCACTCTAAGATTCCTCTCCTCTGTCACCAGCCCTGACATTAAAAGATAAGATTTGATCCAGATGGGATTTGATCTTTAACATTAAACTGAGACCCTGGTCCCAGTCTATACAAAATGCCATCAATCTTTAATCTCTCCCTGCTCTCCCTTTGCACTTTTCTCACTGCTACTCTTTCTAGAGGATTAGTAACATTCATTCATGAATACTTGTTTAAGAGTCAAAAAATCATGCTTAGTGATAATTTTATCACTTCATCTATAGGACACCCTATCGATCGATCGATCGATAGATACACACACCCCTAAGCATTACACTACATTAAGGTAATTTCCATTTTAATGACTCAAGAATCAGGCTGAAATATGGACTCTTATGTGGGAAACCATAAAATACACTTTTCATTAATGCATAAAAAAAATACATAGTCTGAAAAGTAGTGCCACATCAGATCACATACTGTACCAAGAGCTTAATAGTGGAAAGAACTTTTCTCTGGTGCAATTGTAAAACAATTAATAATACAATTTTACACAGAAGACATTGGCTGACTGCTGAACTAGCAGATAACTTGTCACTGGGAAACAGACCTCTTCTGACTGGATAACAGATCTGCATTTTAAGCACTTTTATTATAGTACAGATGGGAGATTCATTTTGCAGCTCAGTGCAGATGGGTGGCTGATTGCTTTGTTTCTTTATGTAATAAATATGACCAATAATAGTAAGAGTATAAAAAAGCTAACCCATTCACCTAAAAGGTAAACCAGAAAGCAAGAAACCACCTTGTGCTTAGGTTAACCACTAACTATTTCTGAGTATATGATGTGCTTTGTTTGTTTTTTTTAAATAATCAAACCGTCTTGATAGACAAGTAAGGAACACTTAACCTTAAAAGGACCGGAATTACTTTTTTATTTTTGTTAATTGGCCTAATCATTGATCCTTTATGGATTACTGGATCATTAAATGGCTTATCAGTTTATCTGAAATGAAATGCTAAAAGCCCACTGGCACTTAACTGTATGAGACAGATAGCTACCAGACACACAGCAGATGATTTGGTGGCACTATGTTAACATCTTTCCTCAAAATTGAAAGCCTGACAATCATCAATCTCTGGATTAGGAGGATTTCATATGACAACATGTGAAACTGACACAATAATGCCGACTTCAACTTGTACAAATGTGTAGCTCATTCCATGGAGGTGATACCTAAATTTATACAGACTGACACCCCCCCCCCAAACTCTCTCCACTGCCAAGCACTGCAATCCACTCCATTTCTGAATCGTTTCTATCCTTTAGAGGTACAACAATGGTCACTGTATTAGTTTTACAACACTGACAGCATGACAGAGTCCATTAATCACTACAGTCTCCAGAGTCCCCAGTTACATGATGACCTGCTCCACAGCAGAAACACAGGGACTGTTTAAGGGAACTTCACCCCAAATCGAGGAGAAAACAATAGTCTGTCATCCATTCATTCAATAAACACAATGACTGCAAACTTCAGGATGCATACCTAACTACATGTGTATGTGCTGGTTATGAATAAGCAATCCTATGCAAATTGGTTTCTGGCAGAAGATTGTGCAGCAACGTTAATAACTTATGTTATGTTGACTGTGCATAAAAGGATGAGGTACTATGCAACTCAAAAAATGCTGTAGATGCAGGAAATAAAACAGTGACTGTATCAAGGATTTAGTCATGCGACTGATAGATCTGTCATACTATCCTTTATTTTATTTGATGTAGATAATACTGTATATTGATTAATCCTAAAATATGAATATAACCATTATAGCTTTTAATAAAAATAAGAGCAAAGGTGTTTCCTAAAATATATGTTTACATAGACCTACCTGTGTTCAGATAAATATAAGGAGAAAGTGGAATTAAAATTATTTGCATTAAAGAAAGATATTTTCCCCCGAATTATGGACTAATAAAAGACTTTATTGTTCATGCTAAAAATGACTATTTGTTAATTACTGGTAATACTGGTAACTATTTACAAACTGGCAGTATTCTGTAACAATATTTTAACAAAACCTAATTCACCCGATTCTTACCACAGTAATTTTGCTTAAATGCTATGCCTGCTTGTAAATCTGTCAAGTCAAGCAGATGCTGGTTTGTTGCCTTTAAAGGATACGCTTGGCATTATCCTTTTTTTAAAAAATTTTTTTAATTATTGTCAAGAAATCCAAAAGAAAGACCAAAACCAACAATTCACTAGTACATTTCTCAATACTTCCCTACAATGTCTGTGGCTCTCCTGTGGCCCCAAGTCCATTGATATTTTATTTTACTGAAGACGTAAATCTTTAAAAACATGTCACAAATGTATAGTTTCATTTTTTAAAAAGTCTAAATAATTTACTAAAACTGCTGGGCACTGTAGTTTTCAGCAAACGTTATTCAAACAGGAGTAAATTGTGTTTTTGTTGGGGACTATCATCAGCTGCACTTTTGATGCTAGTAACGTCTAAGTTTTTACAGAAACCGTGGACTAAAGTAAACTACAGTGCCCATGTTCATTGTAATGAAGGAACATGTCACCCAGAGCAACAGTGTGGCTCATTGATGTGTTTTTAATCGTTTTTCTAGACAACAATGGAGCTTTATGGCACAGATAACATTATATCAGGCTTTGGATACACAGACAGTACATGTTGAATCAATTCACTGTTGGTTTTGTTTCTTTTAATGGGATTTGTTGACAACAAGACAAATACAAAATACCAACAGCTAGACCTCAGTCAGTTTAGCCTTGAAATCCTTCACAGAACAACATCAAAACAACACTAGGGAGTGCAAATCTGTTTTTGGTTTTGGCAGGGCTGCTTTATATGATGCAAGTGTTAAGACAAGTGAGGTCTTGCAGCATTCTGTACACCTGAATGGTAAAAACTAACTCGTGTCATTGCACAAAGAAGTACACTATGGGAGGAACAAAGAAAACAATCAAAGAAGACCGCTGGTGTAAATATAGCAAGGTGAGATTCGTGGCCGAAAGATAAAGAGGAAACGTTACGTTCATAAATTATAAAGCAAACAATGATACATGATAACTGCCAGCTTCCTCATGCTTTCCCTTGAAGTTTTAAATCAATACCAACCTCGATTGGATACAATTATGGACATTCTCACAGTATCACTTTTATGAGACAGACTGACAGTTCTGACAGAGCCCATCAATCAACCGTCTACACGATACCCATACACACTACAGTGCATATTTTCCCAAAGACAAATACAGGATGTAGCATCTACTCCTGCTCATCTATTGTTGTGTTTCAGTAGATTTTACAGTGCAGGATTCTTGTAGCAGAATAACACCACGCTGTACAGCATCTTGTATACTCAATGATTGAAAAAACAAACAAACCTGGACCTTTGTATAAAGACGTCTTGCTACATTCTGGAAACATTGCTCAAAGGAACTTGTTTAATGTAGTAGGAAAAAAATAGCACAGTGAGATAAGAGGGAAGAAAATGTTCAGGACAAACTCATCTTTCCATAATCCCTTAGTCTCTGCGCTCCCACCCCTCTTTCCAACCTCCAATTACAAAGAGAAGAAATGCCTCGCTTTTTACTCCTCAGAAATACACAGGCTCTACATCAGAACTCAATTTGGTTTGGTAATGAGACTGCGCTTGTGCATTTCCCCATGCAGACAGCCCAATCTTCAATTGCCAGCACACATGGGGGCTTTGCTTAGCAGGAAGGCTCTGAGGAAATAGCCTGGTAAAAGTGTTGCCTTTTTTCATTTGGATGAAACTTAGAGCTCACCTTGTGTAGTCTTTTCAAAATGACCTTGAGAAATTTCCAAGATCTGAAGACAAGCATACTTTTAACAAGGGCTTTGAATATTTTTTATATGGATCCCAGCATTGTTTTAAGTGATATGAACAAAGATTTTATAGGCCACTGGTCAAGGCACTGCCTACACCTCCAAGTGGAGTATTCTCTTTTTACATGTTAATGCTGCAGCTATTCACAGAGCAGAACTTCATGGGTTTGTGACTTATCATACAAAGTTACTTTAGGTTTAGGTGACCTATAGTGACCGTTACCTATGTTACATGTTTATGGTGGTGTTTTGTGTGTTTTACTTAACTACAAACCACATTTGCTTTACTACAGGTGCTACTTTTTCAGCAGCCATTGATATCCATTCATTTCACCACAGAATGAAAATCTACTAGCTGCAAGCAGACACCGATTTAAAAGTTCTCCTCAGGCACTGACATCTGGTTCACATACATTTTTAATGCACCATCACATTATACCAAAACATGTTTGCTTATCGCTCGTCCTATGGAGTTGACTTTCTCAGACTGTCACTCTATCAAGAGTGCTGTAAGATTTATTTCCACTTGTTTACTGTACATATGTAATAACTACATTACATACATTATGTTTTCAAACATCAAATTAGAAGAAATAAGTAATAAACATCAAAATCACCATATTAAAAATGCTGTACAGTGAAAGATACTTGGCTCACGGCTTTTCGTGGACAGGGAAAGCTAGCTATTCCACAACAGAATGTGACACTGTCAAAAGTGTCAATGATGACAAGTAAGCTCAAGAGACATCTTACAACAAGACACTCCTCTTTATAGGCAGCAAAGATACTTTAAGTGACTAAGAGAGGTAAATGAAAAACAGAATCAACGCATGATGTCGTGTGTGCATGTTTTCTTGTCCTTGAAAACCTCAAATCTGAGCTTATTTTACTTTTGAATTAACCAATTAGCATAATTAATTGTTATTCATTGTTTAGTGCAATATTTATCTGCAATTCAGCACAGCAACATCAATCAAATGACTTTGTTTTTGCTTGAGACATTAAGGGTTACCATTAAAAGAAAATCTATGGTTTTAAAAAGTTTGGGAAAAGAAGCAGAGAAAATTATCCCTGCATGCAAACTTTTCACCGTGATGGATTACTTATCCTAAGCAACTTTTAAGTCAAGCAAGTATTTTAATTTTAGTATTAAGTTGATATAAATGGAAACCATGGGCTGCGTAGAGGATCCAGAATCATTATAAATTGTATGGTAATGCTTTTTAAATTCAAGTTAATAAATAATTTCCAACACACGTCCTTGAGTTCTCTACCTTCCCATGTACAGCTCATCCAGATCACATGAAAGGGGATTAAACCAAGTCCGATTTACACACAGTTCAAGTAAAATTATTATCAGCTATACTTTTCAGTGTGTGCAGAGAGGATTGGACTTACATAGTCGTCGTATGATTCATGTGTGACTGCTAACAGCGGGGGCCTGTATCCAGCACTCCCTGCTGCCCCCCTGGCTCTCGGAGCTTGTACCTCCCTCGTTAAAACAGTCGTGGGAGGTTTGCTGTGCGTTGCTGCCGCTGCCCCTCGGGGTGCTGCTGCACTCCTTCCTGTGCTTCTGTGGCCCCTGGTAAAGCAAACAGGCGGACAAACATGGCATCAATTAGCCCAAAGAATCTTACTCCAAAACATTTTTAAATAAGCCGCAGTGATTTCAGTGAAAAAGTGGAGTTAAGACAGTAAGAAATCTGTTAAATCCCTCTTATCGCTGCATATGTGCAGGCTGCCTCAGTTGGTGGTTGTTGTACAGTGTGCTCGGGTGAAACACAAGATAAGCATAACCTCCGCTGGCACTGAGGTAGATCTTGTAATGATCAGAGGGCTGCGGAGTGTCGCTTTGTGTCTTTCTCGGCTCTGCCAACATGCCTGTGGGATGCAGCTTGGTTATTTCTATAACATGATGGAGCAGTGCCTAGGCTGTGTTTGTAAAAAAATCACACCTCCATCTGCCTGAAGCTGCAGAACACACACTGGTTGTAGACATACCCGTAGTCAGACAGGTATAGTTTTCAAAAAGAGCCAAGACTTATTTAACAGTGTCCTTGTAGAGACGCATTAAAGGCCAAAGGACCTGGGCGGGCATGAGGAATTTAAGGTGTATTGTTTCTTTTATGGAGGTGTGACTGTCCAGTAGCAGAACCACATGAACACCGCAGGGATTGAAGGGTGGATTTAGCATCGCAAAGCCGTCTATTGTCTGCTAACTTCACATTTTTACAGCAGCATGATGTAAGTGGGCTAGCATACCCTTTCTTCCTCTGGCACATCCTTCACTAGGTAGCAGCCCATTGTGATCCCAAAATACAGACACTGAAAGGGGAATTACTGGTGCATATTTTTCATGGAGATTTACAATAATCGCTTATCGGTGCGCCATAAGGAGAAAATCTGGGTAGGGAAGTGGTGGTGGTGACTTTAAAATGGGGGCGTCCCATGTTTCTGCTGGATTTAGCTCATCCACATGTGCTGCCTGAATTAGGCCAGGCTGTCATGGCAAACTGTACCTGCTTACTCCTGAGGGACTGCCACGGCTCAGGTAGATTACGGACAATTTTCTCTAAAAATGAACTTAAAAGGGGACTGAAAGAGGCAGGCGTTTCACATGAGCAGCTGCATGCACAGCTAAGCCACTCAAATGATCTGTAATATTAAGTTTTTCTGTAGCTGGTCCTGCCTACATCCTTAAATCCCCCTGAGCTACTATACATGGAAAACACCTAATATGTGAATTATCAAGGAGACATAACTGGAACTTTAAAACTATAAATTACAACCTGAAGTTGATATGAAATATTGAAATGTTTGCCAGTGAACCCAATTAACCTGAAAATTCACCATGAAGCTGGGTACTTTTTTTATTAAAAAATGTATTTGTCATTCACAACACTGCACACTAAGTTTTAGATTATCCATAAGTCAAAAGGGTTGATTGCATAACTGAATTAAGGGGGCGCTCTTTTCTCAAATCTTTCATAAAAATAGTAATCCTCAGAATTTCTTACCTCCAGGAAGCCCTAATTATGGTGTAATTGTGAGCCCTTTTACACAATTGTAATTAGTACTTTACCTCGTGGATATTGTGGTTGCTGGTCGTACACTCCTCCCTTGCGCACTCCTCCCTCTGCTCGACTCGTCAGAGCCGTTCAACAGGGAGAGCTCTCTCAGTTGCTCCTGTCTGATCTCGTCATTGTAGTCCTGCGGGAACAAAATGCAGCATGTCTCATAAAAAAACCCAAAACAAGGGCATTTGTCTTCTGACTGCAACAGATGCTCGCAACAGCAGAAAATGTCATCAAATTAAAATTATCTTGACACACGCAGGAAACACATGGTGTTGATGAATGTTGAATACTCAATGAAGAATGTTTTCTTTCAGGTTATGTTTGGACACAAAATGCAGGAGAGAGATTAGTAATGCTGGAAAAGACAATAAATATTCCTCAAAAGAGCTGTGGATTCAGTGTTAGCACTTAGTTTGTATGATTAAAAAAGAGAAAAGGGGGGAAATTACTTTTCTGTAAAGGCAAAACGAGTGTGAATTTTCAACAGATTTCCTTCTGGATGGCTGGAAGACAAAATAATGTCTAACCAACAAAATTAGGATATTTCAACAACCTGTTTGAGAAGAAGGACATAGAAAACCCTTCTTCTCACTTTAAAGCAACAGAAAAATCATTAGCTTGTGATTCTGAACCATTTTATCTCAACCTATTATCAAACATAATACGGATCATTCCGCTGCAGATACAGGAGTGGACAAAGCAGTATTCATTATCTTGTCATTGCTGACAGATAAACAGGCTTATTTCTCAGGAACACATAAGCAAAGCCCACAAGATTTGGTACCCTGGGCAAAATGTTTCTGTAATGAGGCAGCCACCGATTTCTTTGGTTGTCAGTGTTTGACAGCCACATTTTGTAACTTTGTTGCGTCTTTCTGACTGTATAACTGGGCGCCACACACTGAAAGGAGAGCAAGAAAGCCCCAAAAAACATCCAGAACAGATTTTTAAAATAAACAGCAGTCATTACAGACAAAGTTCACATTGTTTCAAGTTAGACCCAGTTCAAGTTTTCATCAAACAGTGAGTCTCCAGAAATGTGACAGTATAAGAGCTGAAAATAATTTCTCCTGGTTTACATTAATCATTACTCTTAAACCTTTTATAGTCTTTACAACATGAACTGAATGACATCTTTGTGTGAGCATTAATCCAACCAGTAAATTACCTGCACATTGATTTGTGAGATATGATTCTGTCTAGAGTGCATTGATAAGGGAAGGACAGGACATTAATGGGTGAGCAGGCTCTGTGCAAGTTAGATTACAGCTGACACAAACAGTGTAATCTAATACCCTGATGAATTAGTGTCGCCTCTGATTCATGCTACTCTGTGCATTTCCATTATGTTGTATACACAGTGTTGCATGCATGCGTGTATATATATATATATATATATATNACACACACACACACACACACACACAGTATATATGCCCACCTACACAACACCAAGTCATGAGGCTATCACAGATTCATTTTTGTATGTCTTAACATGTCTGAAGGGGATCTTTAAGAACTTGACTTTGATCCTGGACTAGATGACACCAAAACGTCACATTTTTGGATCTTCAACCATCCATTTAAAAACCTTCGTACATGCGTTTCAGCTTATTGTGGTGCTTTATGACTATAGACAGTTTGATCATTTGCTATACGGAGCAGAATCTTGGTTTAGTGATACCAAATTAGGTACTGATGCAGCAAAACACCAAAAGCATAACCTCATTAAATCGCTCCATATTTTGTCACAAACATTAAATACTCTGAATATTTAATGAATTATGAATTGAATATATTGAATATTTTCCATCTAATATTTTGAAGTATTTTAGTATTTATTTAAAGGTGGACTAGTAGATATCAGAGTATACTGTATGCAGTATGCATCTTAAGCAACTTCAGCATAATTTTCTTCACACACTACCACTCTACTCTGAATCCTATGTGAAAAAAGTGAAAAAAGGACAGGATAACAGAGAGATTGGCACGTTGTCATAGCTCTCCATTTACAGTAATAGGATATGTGTCATATGGGGATCATGTGATGAACAGATTTTGACACCCACAAAAAAAACAAAAAAAAAAAAAAAAAAAAACTCATGGTAGATTTCCAAAACATTTGACACCCTGCACACTCTTCGCTTCTCTTGTTAATGAATTAATAAGGCCTACAGCATTCTGCTGGTTTGAAGGAGACTGGCAGAGCTTTTAATTGGCTAGCTGGCAGTTTATCCAAAGCACAACAAATCTGCCAGAGCTTGTAAAAGTTGACTGTTGACAGAAGCATCAACATGAGAATACAGAGATAAAGCCCATGCTGAGGCTTCTCGGGTCAGACTGTTTGCTCACCGAGATTCATTCTAACCATGCATGGCCCTGTACACACACACACGATGCCCTTCACAGAGCTAAAGTTAGACTTTAAGGGGTCAGCACGTGAAGCATGGCGTTACCAATCACTCTTTGGATTTACCTGCTACACGTCTCCGTTACTGGCTGTGTTGACTGATTTCTTGTCTTGTGCATTTTATCTCTTTTATCTCAGCAAGTCTGTTGGCTGCAGGACCATTTATGAAAGAACTGCTTCTATATCCTTGGATGTTATTCTGGCAAAAAAACAAAATATTATTCAGCATTTTTGGATAATAAATCTCAGTGGATTTAATCTTTAATTAAACGAGATGTCATCAAGCCAGATCTCCTCTGAGACCTTGAGGCTTCTAGTGATATGATTTTACTGAGTAAATACATTTCTCTGACAGAAACAAAATATTACAGAGATAAGCAACCAAAGACAACAAATCAATCCCGGCTTTCCAATAAATCGCGTGGCATTTTTTGGATTCCCCATAGGATCTAAGATTGTTGTGTTCCCAAACATATTGCATTTCAAGAGAAAGAAGAGAAGGTAGCTACAGGGACTATTTGATCCATACAACTCATCCCATCCCCATCCATCTAGATGACCTTACAACCCTCTCATATCTGGTGAACGGGATGTTTTTAGAAAAAGCTGACAAAGTGTCATGTCCGCAGAGCTGGATGGACAGAATTTAAATGTGTGATACATCATGTTCCCTTACACAGCAGGCACACAGGTCAACATCAACATGCCATTTGCAGGGACATTTGGTTTTACAAACATGCAGTCATATTACAGAAATGGCACCCTCAGATGTTTGATTCAATCCTTAAAAAAATATTTTATCTGTCAATATCCAAACACACACACACACACAAATGGTTCTGACTAATATTGGATATATAATACATTTTTAAATCAGTGGGAATGGAGACCAGTACATGGTGAGTGGACTTTGAGGATGTGGTTTGCAATCAGCCCATAATCATTTTATTAAACACATTTTTTTCTAGTAGTACTTGCTGTCCTACATAACCTACTGAAAGATGTTTTTATCCTCCCAAAGCACAGCAGGCCAGTTGATCCAGAGGCACAGAAGCAGCCACGCAGCTGCAGCAGCTGTTAATCTGAATCTTCATATGATGTTTGGTGCAGATCTGGGCTTTGATTCGGTCTATGGCGATACCAAAAGTTTACATTTATTAATCTTCCATTATTCTGACTTATGCTTGTGTGTTTCACTATATTGTGCTGCTTCATGACCACAGATGGTTTGATATTTAATACAGAGAAGAATCACGCTAGTATCAAGGTCCTGATTCAGCAAATCATAAGTAGTCCACACAGTGATTCTACTACACACCTGAAATTTGCATGTATCTATATATTGTGCGCTATTAGAGAGCAAAATCTACTGCTAATGTGCAGTAAAAAATGGAATTAATCAAATGACAAGTTCTTTCAAAGTTAGTTCTGCAGAAATTTCACCTCCCTCATTTCCGCAGTAAAATTGGCCTTGCATTGTTAACACCTGTGCAGTCTGGATCTTATCTGAAGATAATAATGCAGATGCCACCAGGCCAACCTTCAGTGTTAATGCTCAGGCTCATTCTTTGGGATCATATAGATTACATTACATTTTAAACACAAACAGGCATGAGTCAGTTTAATAGCCTGTTTATTTTTGTTTGACTTCACATTTGACTTTATGCAAAAAACAAATTACTACCACATATCTTGTCCAAGCATCTGTGTCACCCTCCATTTGCCAAAACGCTCCCCACTGCAGTTTGGCCCAAGATGAAGGCCACAAGCTCATCCAGCTGAGAGCAGGACCGCCTGTCCTTCTCACTCTCAGCCTATATACAATATAGTCCACTGATTAGGTTCCTGTTTGAATTTTTTCTTTTTCAGTGTGCATAACACTGAGCTGACAGCACTGACAGCATTTCTGTAGTCAGATTTTGCTTCACGGCAGATCAGAGGGCTCTCGTTAAGACAGGTCTCTTCCACGACTGATAGAACTCAGTCAGACAAACTGCACTTCTTGGTGGCCTGTGTGTTCCATTACTGCTTGGGTATAAAAGAATAACATACAAAATTCTAATTTGAAATGGTCATTCAACTTCTCCATTTGATTGTGATTTATAACAAGGACGTTTTTTCATAGAAGAAAATAATGTATATTCATTCTCTTTGTTTTTTAGATGTGAGCTCTGTTGGAAGCAGGTTTTGTTAAATTATAGGTTTTTTTTGATATCATGCCACATTAAAATGAATTTTACTTTGGTAGAAGATGGAGCACATCTGAGTTTAAAGATAAATGAGAGGAGAGCTAAGTACAAGTGAAGGGGAAGAAGTGCTGCAAGTCACTCGCCTCAGCTCACATGCTCTGGTAGATTTTCAGCTACAACCAGCAGTGTAAGTTACTTAACTATGGCATTGTGGAAGATACACATCTCTGTGCGTTTAGTGTGGTTTCTACAGCATAATGTCACACCAGCAGGGGTAGATTGGCCACTGGAGAAGTGGGTGTTTTCCTGGTAGGCCAGCAGAGAAAAGCAATAGTGTTGCACACCTGCTGGCTTGAATCAGGCATCCTCCTGGGCTAAACTTTCTTTGGTATATTCTACATTTTTACATGCTGAGCTGACAAACCGATGTCTTGTATATTAAAAGAGTCCGTAAATTTAGAATTGCTCTCCTATAACATTGTCCAACTCACAATGGACAGTTTAAAACAAAGGATAAAATGCGTTCAACCTCCTTGTCAAACATGCCGCCTACTTATCCCACAATGCAACTCGACCACTGACAGTTGTAATGTAGCCTCGAGCTGCTAGCTTCAAGCAGAGATGAGGAGCGGGCTACAGACGCCTGGTGAGCTCACTTGTTTCTAACTTGACACCCCCAGATTTTTTAAATTTTAAACTCGTCTTTAGCCCCAACTGACGCCGACTCAAGTGACATCACTTGAGGCAATTTATCAGACTTCACACAGCTCCTTCTGGAAGAACAAAAGGCTTTACAACTTGTTTCACATTTGCAATAGTACTCCCCAAGACCTGTAAAAGGACTTTGATGTGTAAAATCGGTGGTTCCCCTTTAATCCTAATCTTAGAAACATTTACATTATTCTGCCTGTTGGAAATATAAGAATTAATATTAACAAGTCCATGCTGATTATTTAACCAATCCCCACTAGCAATTCACTAGAAGTTACACTCTGACAACACAGTAACCAACTTGCAGCAATAAAATAAAAAGGTAAACAGCAGGATGCACAAGCCACTCTCCACCAGAGGCAGGAAACATCTGTCACTATGGATACTGACAGATGCCTGTTGTTTTATATTATGTGCAGTTTATCTGCAAATCCATAAGATCCCTGAAGCAGCGAGCATGTGCTATATAATAGATGGTATGGACCTTATTTTTTATGTTTTTATTGACATGTGAATATAGTATAAGGCAAGCTATCTCTAAATAATAATTTAGGGACAGTGTGATGTTTTCCCCTTTTCTAACTTCACTAAATATTCTGGGGTTTTGTCCATGCTGACCATGCACAAACATTGTAAGGAAGGAAATGTACGGTCCGATTAAGCAGCAAGACATAACTTAAATGAATGTGATGTTTGTTTCCCCATGCTTTCAGTTTTGATTAGCATTTATAATAATAAATCAGCAGTAGAGGGTTTTATTGTCCACTTAAACTCGCCACTAACCGATTTTGGACGTCCCCAAATCGAGCAAACGGCGCATTCTCATCCACAGTTATGCTTTTCAGGCCTTTTGTCACTTAGTCAAATCTTACTGAATTGGTTCCTTCCTAGTAACCCTGCATAATTAGTTCTGCTGGCAGATTTTCACAAAAGATTCAAACTGCTGTCTAGAATAAACTGTCTGTGCTTATCGAGTGTGTGCACCCATTTAAAAAGAAATGCATTACAGCCATTCCTGTGTGTACACCAATTACAAAACGTGGCTGCACTTTTATAAATTAGAATACACAATATCTCATCTTTTCTTAAGGTACTGAAAGGAAATGAGAGCTGAGGCTGCCATCAATATATGTACATTCTTGGAAAGACTGTGTGGAAGTAAAGCATCATATTTACTACAGTAAAAAACCCCAACTGATATGGGAATCTTTTTCCTGAAAGCTAACAAATAGGAACATCAGAAACAGATTAACAACCCTGTATTTCATTACTTGTTATTAGGCGGACAGTGTTAAGTAATTTGTATTTGGAAGGGTATGAACTGCTCGGTGCAGATGCAGTATCATCAGCATCCTCCTGGCCCAGTGAGCAAACATGCTTGTAAGAACATTGGCTCGGTATAGGAAGAAGCATGAACTCCATAAAGAAGACTCATGAAACACAACTCCTCTATTAGGCTTGTCACATTTGCAAAGCTTGATTAATATGTACAGCTTAGACTCAGCAAGAGTACACAACATGCACATTAATTATTGCTAAGTTCTCCGGGCTATAAGTTGCTGGAGTCTTGCAAGTTGTTCCATACTGCACTTTAATTGCTGAATACATTATTTTTTATATGTAAGAAAGGGATTGAAGTGTATGGTAGTGGTTGTAATGCAGATGCTTATATCTTACTCTTATTCAAACAAACCCTGGAAACTCAGCAGAACACTGGATGCTGTAAACTCAGAAACTGTTTTGTGTTAATAAGCCTGGCGGAGAAATGATCAAGTCAGCAGTAATGGCCAACGTGCATACACGACACAGGAATAAAAATCAGGAAAAAAATAAGGTGAAGTATTACACTTACTGGAACTAGGAATTTTTTTATCTCCTCCAAGGCGTGACTCATGCGGGAATAGGCCTCTCCAGGTGGAGCAAAGACTTCAATTAAAACGTGAAGATCATTACTCAGGTGGGCGTATTTGGCCTCCCCGCTTTTCCTTAATTCTTCTTCCTGTGAAAAAAAAAAAAAAAAAAAAAAAAAAAAAAGAAAGGCAAGTGAAGGATTTGTGCTTTTTTTGGATTCATGTGTAGTAATTACACCATTGCATAATGATGTATCAATTAAGTATTCATTTGAAAGTTTTTTTTGATGGTACATTGCAGGTTGACATAACAAAGCTGTGCTGATGTTGAATGAATATGATCTGTTGATTTTATCTTCAGTCTGTCTATATTACATAAACTAAATACACTATGGATAAAACATACTTTTGTCATTTAATTGTATGAACAATCAATGTTTTATTAATGACTAGAAACAGCTTGGAATAATTGTTTTTGCTCTACTCGCTGAAGGATGCCATTGAGAATGCTAGCGGCTCTGTGTGATTGTATTTAGGCAGTGCGTTGTTTTTTAGCTAAATGCCTACATCAGCATGCTAACATGGCGCTAGATGAAAAGTCAGGGGATTGCGAAAGTCCACAGGATTCACCCTCCATGGATCATGAATGTCTGCCCAAAATTTCTTGGCAATCCATGCAACAGTTTTAAGATATTTCAGTCTGGACCAAAGTGGTAGCCTGACTGACAAACAGCCATCCCTAAAGCCAGACAAGGGGACACTTGAGCAATCACTACATTCATCACCAGGACGACCACATGCAAAAACCATTTCTGAAGCATATGCGGCCTTTACCCCCCACTTGTGTAAGGAGTAACTTAACTTCTAGGGAATAATTACTGCTTATCTGACAACTACAACATAAAAACAAGAATAACAGAGTAGATAGTAGAGCTTAGCCGTAGATTCTGGCACCAGGGAGGCTTTTCCGATAGAAATTGCATCTTGTGATTTGTTGTTAAGAATGCTCTGCTGGCTCCACTCCAAAACAGCTCCAGGAAGTGTTTAAATGGATAGAAATCTTGTGACCCAGACATGGTATATAGTTCAAGTCATCTTGATGGCCAGTAATTTATTTGGCGACCCTTCAAAAAGGCATATAAATCAAAAATTGCTATCACATACAGATGGAGAGGAGAGGACGAGCACATTCAAAAGAGCCTTTACTTAGTGTTCAGACAGGCATGCACTCACCAACGAACAGACAAAAATCAAACAGGAAAAAAAGTCGGCAGTCAAAAATGTCAACCATATACAAAAAAGTCTAACAAGGTAACGAGGTACACCTGGGGCGGCAGCAGACTGATTAACAGATGAGGGACAGGTGTGCCGGGCAGGAAAACAAACTGAGGGTGCCTGGTGGACAGGTGAGGCATGACACCTTTGCTGAGCGATGAGGGAAATGATGCAGGTGTCACCATGGCAGAGACAAACAGCAGGTGCGCAGTGCAATTTCTGTTTTTACATTTATTATAAGATTGCTCTCTCTCTCTCTACATCCCAGGAACATAAGTGTTGAGAGAGAGTTTGGCAAGGTTTCCAGATGTTCTTTATCTAATTAGAAACTCCAACTGTCGCCATAAATGGTGCTATGTAAGTGTATGCAGTTGAAGCAGCATTAACTGATTCTTTGGCCACACAGGCATAAGCTGTAAACACCACACTGACATACATACAGTATATTATCACCTCATAAAGTTTACAAAGTGAAATTGTTAGCAAACAATTGCCTAGCTGCACATGCATCAGATATGGAGCAACATTAGCATTTATTTGGAGTCATTCCACCTGCTAAATGCTCCACTATGTTCACCAGCTAGCTGCTAACTATGTTGGCATTTGGTGCTGATCAGGTAGCATACAGTGGGTTGATGAGAGCAGTGAAAATGTTTTATGGTGCGTTATTGTATTAGTTTGTATATTGTATTCGTTTGTCTGTATTTTTTTGTGTAGTTGTTGCCGAGTTTTATTGTAAAGGCCCATCTAGGGACGGGCATTGCAAATTAGCTTAGGCTATAAATGCTGTGGTGTGTGGTATTGATTTATGCTACATACTTGTCCTCATAAAAATAAACAAAATAAAAATGAATAAAAACAGCAAAGTTGTGCACCATAAAACCAAAACAGTGAGTTAAAAGCTACAATGCTTTGAAGAGCTGAGGGGAACTGCCGATGATTATTCTCTTTATACATTATCACTGACACACTTAATACTACTCAGAGCATGTTCAGTTCATCCTTACATGACTGTGTGGTGCACACTTCTGACCACACCGTTTTTTCAATCGTCTTGAGATTAAAAATTACAAAAACAACGACAACATTTTGTGCAACACATTTTAAGAACAATACAAATGCAAGTGCTTAACAATGAAATGAAAGCAAACATCAAGCTTGAATCCTTAGAACAAGAGAGCTCCACTGGATAAATGGTAAAAACGCACAGCAAAAAAATATGAATATAAAGAGGTGAATGTTCAGTTTAGATAGTTAAAGCAAGTCTACAAGAAGGCTGAAGTAAACAAAAGATGTCAAGCTCCTAATGCAAATTGTTCCAAAGTCTGATGACAAGAAAAGCCCAATCACCTCTAAGTCTTAACCCAGGCCCTGAGGGGCCCTGCATGAGGCTTCACACTGGCTTTAAAGGCTTAAAAGATCTGCAATGTAGCTCGAGGGCCAGTCCTAACTGTGTTTTAAAAAGGAACCAGTTAAATGGTAAAATCAATTCTACACTGAACAAATGGAAGTGATGTCAGACCTGGAGTGGAGACGTTTTGTCCAGATACAAATGCAGCTGCTGCAGATTGAACAATGCAGAGATTATTCAGTCATGCCAAAATAAAGGTTTTTTTAACCTGTGTTCATTCATCCTGCACTGCAACAGTCGGGTGCTGAGTGCTTTGCTCAAGGACACCTTGATGGTGGCTGTTGAGAGAAGCGAGAGTGCCGCTCATACAGTTTGCTCACCCAGCCAATCCGGGGTTTCAAACTTTTGTCCTTGCATCACAGGGCCGTTCTCCACCCTCTGGGAGAAATCAGCTTTAATTAAAAATCACTCTTAAAATTTCAGCAGGCTTCACATTCACTGTCAGAGAGCCTAGGTCATTATGAATCAGATTAAAATGTGCATGTGGGCCGATGATCGTGTCTCTGAGCGGTTTCAAAACTTTCTCACTGAAATGTTTTACAGCGGGACACACAGAGCTATACATCATTTACCATGACTGCAGTATGCCTGTGTGTTTAAAAAATTGCTATTATATGTTTACACTGCTATAGGGACTTTAGGAACCTCTCTCTAACCTTGCAGTGTTTGCTTTGTCTAGAGTCAAAGAGGTGAAATGAGGACTCTGATTTAGCTCTATGACTCAGCACCATGCTGAGCAGGCCAATATCTGTGCACAAGGTGTAATATTGACCATATGGTCTAATATGAGCAAGTGGCTGCTAAATTTCCAAACTTGAGATATTACCCTACTGCTGGACTGATGCACCCTTCTGAGGAACTGGATGAGGCGGGCATGTTTGTAATGGGACTTTGGCTATGTCTGTACCGCACTGCCTTGTGAGCAGCTGCCTCGAATGGCAGTCAGCCCTTTCAGTCACGACCTTTAGGTGTCGGTCTCATCACAGAGTCCTTCAGACTTGCTCAGACTGTACACAAAAATCAATATCCCACAGAGAAAACACCAAACACTAAATCTGATCGTTACATAGCCGGCTTTTGGAGACAATGGTTAAGGATTTATTAATATCCTTTGTGCTGCACACAGCACCTTGTATCGCCCTCAGACGGAAACTCCATGTCACCATGTTAGTAATACTGGCACTTAGTAATTGATTTATTAAATAATAAAAATTCATATTGCATGCAGTACAGTGCACTATCACAACCTGAGCACTGCATTCATGTAAATAAACCCTCATTTTGGATACAGTTGTTTTAGCACCTCTTTAATTCATTTTTTAAAATTAATTCAGCATTTCAAGTTAATGCAGCATGAGTAAACTGAATGGACTTAGTGGCAGAAAGCCAAAGTCTTAAATGAACTCTTGCACCAGCCAAGGCACATTCAAAAATCTAATGGCAAAGAAACGTTTCAGTGCCTTTAGTCTTTGTGAGAGTGAAGACGTTCAGCCTCACAATTAGGCCCGACTGGAAATCCATGCGAAAGGTATTATTTTCTATACAAAGCCATACAGTTATTAAAGAATTTGGGGCTTTGTTAAGTTGTCTTATCCAAAAGCTTAGTTATGTAGAAGATTACATGGTTAAAATGGCACCTTTACAAACACATTCAGTAAATCTACAATTGGATGCTGGAAAAGATTTATTACAACTAACTACAGTATTTATCAGGTACAGTAATAAAGTACAGCGTATAATGTATAAATGAACTAAACAAATACTGTTTCCAAGGCCAAGAATGAACTTTGAACCTCAATTTATGAGCCAATATGGACGAGAAGTTCTTTTAAAGCTTAAAGAAAAATGGAAATTTGGTCTACATTTCCATGAAAACTGGGCAACTGAGGAAAACCGTGTGATATGATCAAAAGCTCCAAGAGCTGCTGAGTGGACCTTGTGGTGATTTTGTTTTTGTCATCTGCTGTTTCCAAGGTCAAGAATGAACTTTCAATCTCATGTTTCTACTTATTCAGTAACTGGAAATGGAGTTTCTTACTTTTGAAAAATGCGTTATATTTTGTTTCACAAAGTGTCAAAGCTCATAATAACTACAACGCACATACAGTTCCACTTGTGTAGCTCTGACAACTATCTACAAACCTTGAGGTGAGATTGTTTTCTCAACTAAACTGCATTTAATATGTACAAATGACCACTAGAACCACACTGTCTTGGGGGCAGTTGAAACAAGCTGTGAAGACAACACTGACATATCAACAGCAACATTATCATTCATTTGGAGTTGTGTTTGACCACCTGATGAATGGATGAGCCCAATATTCACTCTTTTAAATCTGTTTTTGGTCTCCACCAACTCCTGAGGGAAATATCTGACTCTTCAGCTGTTAAATGCTCAACTTTGTTCACTAGCTAGTCGCTAACTGTGTCCGTTTGTGAGCAGGTAGTGTACAGTAGGTTCTTAGAGCATTTTCACTGAAAACAGCTGCCTGCTGTGGCAGAAAACAACACTATTAGACTGTGAGAGTGAACCAAAACAGTTAAGTTAAACTCGCTGTAAAGCTTTGTAAAGCCGAGGGGAGCTGCAGATTCAGGTGATAATTCTCTGTAGGTTCCTCACTACGAGCGACCCCTTTCACATTGTTTTCACATCGTCATTCGATACATTTTTATTACAAAAATATCAATTATAGCCACTTTAAAGTAGTTGTAACAGCCTCCTCATTTTACCGTCAACATGTTCTTGATATATTGAAATGCGGCTCCAGTTTCACCAAAGAGGTCGTAACACTGCAAGTCTTTTGTCATGTCTAGATGTCTGAATCGGAAGCTACAGTAATAATAGCGATGTAACTCTATAGCAGCACACTGGAATGAGCATGAATACCAGATCCAGCATGCCGTCTATGTACATGCTCTGATAAGTTTAGCTCCAGGGGACTACAAGTCAGCAGGATAAATGACTTTGGCAAAGAGATACATTACGTTGCATTTATAATTGACTATTACAGAATATGCTATTAAACAACACACAGAAAAACATTCCCATTTTCTCCTACATATGTTTGTCAACTGAGAGCCATTAATTCTGCTCTGGATGTTATTCATCTCAGTTACAGCTCAGATTTTGCTGGTTAGAATATTTCTCTGCTTTGGTGGAATTTCAAGCACTTTGTTTCTGTAAATATTTCCATTTGATCGATATATTGGAAAAGCCAAACAACTATATATCAACACAAATCAGTGTCTTTCTTACCTTGCCTTTATCCCTCATGGACCCTTTCCCAAGGATGGACATCTTCACTCCCGTTTCCTCTTGTAATCGTTTCATGGAATTTCCCCGTGGTCCCAGCAGCTTCCCGACAAAATTAAACTGTGACACAGGAGAAAAAAAATAAATAAAAAAAGCAATCAGGCACCTTATCAGTGCCTCCCACATATGTAAGAGGAGAACAAATACTTGAATGAAAAAGTTGCCTTATATATGGGCAAATGTTTCTGAAGCTCTCTCTTCATGTGTTGGATGTAAAAGGAATTTGATCAATTTGGAGAAAAGGTTAACCATAAAAGATGCTGGCCATTAGTTATTATCAATATAATCTCACATTCCAGTCACCATTCATCATGTGAGAAAAAGCTGTAATATAGCCTGTAATAAATCAATATAATTATGCTCTGTATGTAGCACATTAAAAGGAGAATGAGACCCTCATCTGCGGTCCAACCTAACGTATGCATACATCCATTTGCTTGAACTGCGCCCTCGCTAGTCATGTATCTTATTGGCGTTTAGGGTCACCCATGTCATGCCGAGAAAAAAGAAAAGGGCTCAAACCAATAACATTCCTGAGACTGTTCCAGAGGTCAGTGCTGAGATAAAGTCAGAAATAATGAGTTTCTTCCCAGTGGGAAATTAAGTAATACTATCCAGATGACAAACTATCAGATTCAAGCCTCGGGTCCTGACTATCATTTCCCTCTCGCTGTGCACCAGCTAGTGTTCATATTGAGAAAAGTGGCTCTGGGTTGTTGCATGCGCAACACTGCTGAGATTAGTGGTGATTAATCCGAGAGGTGAAACTAATAACCCAACTGTTGTCAAATGGGTCATTTCTGGAGAAAATATGAGCATAAGATCAATTAGAAAAAGAGATCAAAAAGAGACTTAATCTTTTACTACTTGAAGCTAGCTACTTATACTATCTCACACACTATTTTTTTTAAATTTATAATAAATGTTTTGACCTTCAAATGTTTGCTGTTGGATGAGATGATAAGAGACCACCTCCAGAGCTGAACAGGTGGTCAGCCGCCCACCACAACACACTCTGTCCAACTCTAAAATGATATTAACCTTTTCACAAAGCAGCCTCTCCCCACTGTGGATGAGCAGCTAATAACTTCCCTGCCAGCTGTGTGGCTGCTGCAACTCAACTCTGACTACTGCACACTCAGCTTATTTCACGAACATCATTAACATCATGAGTCCACGCTACATCTCAGGTTAGGGAAAAAAGCATCTCTACTGTCCTTGCCCGTCCTCTGATCTGAATGATTAAGGCACCTTTGTGGATGCCTTTCTTCACAGGGGTTGCTTTGACAGGACTATCCTATAGCTGGCAGGGAGCTTGAGAGCAGATGGTCGTTGCGGCTACGTCGAGAACGCGCTCGCTGGGCGGTAGAAGAAGAGTGGCCTGTTTTCATTAAGCTAATGAATGTCTGGAGTCACTCTGCTGCTCCATGGCGAGCAATTTGGGCTTTAGAAAGGGGCACGGTTCGGTGTTAAATGAGGTTTGAAATGATGCAATGTGCCCCCTGCAGTGTCAACACTGACAACTATGCAGATATTAGATGGAAGGGTGTTGTGAATGCAACATCTACGCACAGAGACATTTTAGACATTGAACAAATATTCAGTCATAAAATGGGTGCGCTGATTATATTACTTATTTGTATTTCACAACGTGTAACTTCTACATGAAGGACAAACATTTAACAGAGCTTTTGAGCAGGATAAATTCAAATATGTTAATCTCCATATTAATTCTGAAAAGTCCTTTTTATAAAATCCTGTGTTGTGTGTGCACCCTACAAGTCTACAGGGCTTAAAGCAGGAGATGAAGGTTGAGTCGCATCACACTAATGTGAATCTGCAAACCTGCTAGTGCAGCTGATCAAAGCACTTTCAACAGGAGTAACTAAGGCCTGTTTCTTACTTGTACTTTTGAACAAGTTTCAGGTACACTGGCCTAGAGAGCTTAATGCACAAATAGACAAAACACAAGCAAACTGAGAAACACATTCACCAATTTGACAACACATATGCATGACGAAACACAAAGCAAATGCAGAAATTGCAACCAAACGCCCTGCAAATACAAGCAAATATTTACACAATTTCTCTTTTGAAAATGCCTTTTGTTTTGTAACTCAGGTCTGTTTTGTTCTGTGCACAGCATTTCTGTAGTTGGTTTATGTTGTCTTTTTTTGCAGTGTGTTTCGTCATGCTGCAAATGTGCTTTCAAACTGGTAAATGTGTTTCTCAATTTTCTTGTTTTTTGTCTATTTGCATGTATGTTTTTTTTTTTTTTTTTTTTTTTTTTTTTTAAAAAGGGAAGCTCCACTGGCTGGTGGCTAAATTAGCTACTAAAGCATAACAATCCCAAATCTCCCAATGAACTGTCGGCAGTGAGTTACATTGTGGGCGCCAGGTTTTGGAATGAAAAAGATATCTCTGGCTCTGTTGCTTTAATTTAGATTTTTTTTAACTCTCCATTATCCATCATCCAGTCCATCCATCAATTATCTATACCGCTTATCCTTGAGGGTCGCGGGGGGGCTGGAGCCCATCCCAGGTGACAATGGGCGAGAGGCGGGGTACACCCTGGACAGGTCAGCAGTCAATCACAGGGCTGACATATAGAGACACAAAACCAGTCATGCTTGCATTCACACCTACGGGCAATTTAGAGTCACCAATTAACCTAACCTGCATGTGTTTGGATGGTGGGGGGGAAACAAAAGTAGCTGGAGGAAACCCACGCAGGAACAGGGATAACATGCAAACTTCACACAGAAAGGTCGGCAGGTTCCAACCCAGAACCTTCTTGCTGTGAGGCGACAGTGCTAAGCACTGCACCACTGTGGCACGGTGTTATAGGAGTGCAATGTTAAATCAGTGGAGTACTCTTTTAAAGTGCAGGACATTGAGCTACTGTAGACAGGACCTACTCTCAGCAACAGAGTGCACCTGTCGCATAGTGCATTTAAGTGGTTATGCTGGTGTTTCATAAATGAGATCAGTTCAGCGTCAACTTCTGTACTGTTCAAAAATGAGCACAAGTTTCATAAGACAGTCTGTTATTGCCCCAAACTTTAAAGATAGCAGTGATCTACATTCAATTTCTTGTGGTGACAGACAGCAGTGACAGAGTCACAGGTAAAATATTTAAAGATTTTGGCACAGAAGTCTGTAAGTTTGTGTTATATTTTATAGTTTGTGGTTTGTTTTCTGTATACACCACATGTGAAATCTGGCGTTATCTGTGACAGAGACTTGACATGTAGCTGCTACAAAGACATGTAAACCTGGGCATGAAAATGTGTTTTCTACAACGGGAGGACTGAACCAGGAATGATCCATAACAGGTAAAACCAGTGACTAACACACACAGATGATCCTACTGAGCCCAAATATATAGTTACCTTTTTACAAATGATGCAGTGCAACATACACTGACACTGTACGTGGACAGTAGCTCTTTTCAGAGGCATAATGGTGGGAAATTTAGAAGCACACTGATCCTTTTGAAACCTGTAATGCACCACAACATCCCTAAGCATGAATTTGTTAATATTCATATTGGCTTTGGTGAGTGAAGTCTTGACCACATGTGGCTCATCACACACAGTATGTAAAACAATCTAACCACTGTTGTCTATAAGAGGATTTATTCATTTGATGAAAGAAACGCCGTTTCTGTTGCAGGCAGCAGCCTTTTCTCTTTATCCCAACTGAGTGTCAGAGCAGCATACACGAATATTTTCCATACACTCAAAATAATACTACCTTGAAAATATTGTGACCCAGATTTTTTTAATGCTGCTACATTTAAAGTAATACAAGTTATTAGATGGGAAAAGTTAAATAAAAAAGCAAAGATCAATGGAAACATCAGGATGATTTCATGTACCAAACTAACATGTTTTCATGCTTCAGTATAAGGTCAGTTCCATGGAAAGCATGAAAATGACATTTTGCAACTTGTCAAGGTCCTGTAGCACTGCAGATGTAACAACAAAAAAAGCTTTTCAGCTTTTAAGTTGGAAAATGTGCACTGTGGCTACCCTTTAATGCAGTGCACTGGGACCAGTCAAGATTTGCAGATGTCCTGGGGCACTGACTGTCAGGTTAGTGAGCTGTGCTATTGGGGAAGTCCAGGTCCTGCCTGATACGAGGATTAAAGCCTCAGGTAGAGGTTTATGCTTTAATGACAGCCAGGGATGACTGGGCTCTGAGCGTGTTTGGGGAGTGTGTCCTATCAGCTCCTCAGACATGAAAGAAAACAGATGAGTGGTGGTTGTTGTGTGACAAGCGGATGAAATTTACAGGTTACCTGGTGAGCTTTTCAGAAAGGTGGATCTGAGTGTTTGAAGAGGTGTCTGTCGGTGTTAATGCTAATCAGTGGTATCAGATATTAAGGCATGACTTTACAACTGTTGTCTTAGTTGAGGATGTTGACTCTGGTCAATCATATACTGCACTCTGAATGTTCAAAATATTTACAGTTGCAATGTATTTCGCAGAGTACCGAAACCAGTTGAAATCCAAAGTACAGCAAAAATGATTGTGTGTTCATTTGGTCGAGGTGACAAAGTGACCTAGATCTTAAGTTTCCAAGCCAACACCTTCATCACAACAAACAGGAGCAGAATGTTAAAATAAAAATATAGCAATTCTCATTAATATGTAAACCTCAAACTGTCGCCCAGATGGCCTACACACACACACACACACACACACACACACACACACACAGATAGAAAACAAAACAAATATCATGATTCTTGTAAATTCAAATAGGTGACAAACAACTTGAGCCAAGATCAATGCAGACGTGCAGCCAGCAATGCCAAAGTGACGCAACGCTACAAAAGCTGTTTAAGACCATGAAACTGTTCCAGACAGGCTGTATTTTGCTGTCAGAGCAGCAGCTACTTAGCTTCCCTGTTAGAGCAAAGAAAAATCAATTCATACAATCTGAGATTATTTTCTTGCAAGTCTCTAACAAGCTATGGCCTTTAAGTGACAAACAACAAATAGTTTTTTTTTTGTTTTTTTACATTGAACCTCTTCCACTTTTTCAAGTGGAGAGGCAGAACTTAACAAATCCTGCTGAAAATGCAACAAAAGAAGTACACAGTCAACACTGTTACTGTGACTCAATTTCACTCTTTATGCAAGTATAAATTACAGTGTGTACCAATTTCCATGCTAAAGCATACTGTTAATATACAGGAAATTAACACACTTTGATTTTGTTGTAACAGTAAGTGATACTAGACATGTGTTGACAGACAAACTGCGACTTCAAACATTTAGAAACTCAAAGCAGCATCAATTGTTTTTTTAGTATCGTTTTGCCACTTGCCCTCTGTTTTGCAGTGAAACCAGCTGTAAACACAACACTGACAACCTTATAAGGTTGTTATGGCCAACTTAACAGACTCTCAGCAACATTAGCATGAATTTTCAATCATGTTTGTGCCCAGCTGATGAATGTAAGTCCAATATTCACACTTTTTTTTGCTTTGGTTTGGTCTCCACTACCTCCTGACAAAAATATCTTGCTCTTTAGCTGCTAATTGCCTCACTAAGTTCACCAGCTAGTGGCTAACTTAGCATAGAGGCAGATAACAGATAGGCTTTATCAGAGCTTTTTCGCTGCCTGTTGCTGCTAGAGATGAGGTTGATGAGAGCAGTGACAGTGAATCAAAACAGTAACGTTCAGGCTGTTAAAACCAAAACAATGAGTTGAAAGATGCTAAACACTCCGTAGAGCTGAGGGGATCTGCAGAGTCGGGTGATAAATTTGTTAGTTCATCACTATGAGCTTTAACATTACCCATGGTCATTTGATCCATTGTTATTGATTAGAGCAGCTTTAATGAGGAAATAAAATGCACTTCAAAACGTATTACTTTGTTTTCCCAGGTCCTTTCTGTAGCTGTCTCATCATTAGTTACAATTTACTTTAATTTTCTCCAGCTGTGAGCAGCTCCTCCATTTCTGCTATACACTGCATTGTGGGACAATAGTGTCAATCAACAGCACACTTAAAAATCAAGTGAATCTATGCTGCACGCTGACATTTTTCCAGAATGAACTCATTAGAATTAGTACCTTGTATAGAGCTGGGACACTGTATATGTCAGAAGATTTAACATGGGGAGGCATTTTATCCTTATTATATCTCATGAGCAGCATTGTGGCACACAAAGCCATCACACAAACACCGACTCGGTGGGATCCCAAACTGATGCTATCGTACAAGTGCTTAATTTTAATTCTCACTCTGTACTCCCTGTACTGTATTCAGCACTTATCTAAGCAAAACACCTTTCCACACGATAGGCCTTTCTTTGGGACATTGACATCTCTGGGCAGACAAAAATGGAATTTCTCTATGGGTAGAGCACGGTAGCTGCACTATTTAAAGGTCACAATAACCCAAGACTGATAAGCTCAAAATTGTGGTACCCACAAGGACAAAATACAATTTAATATGTTGTGGGCTGTGTATGCACCTGCAGAATAGATAGTTAAAGCAAATACCCTACAGAGGAAATACTTGAAAAACTTGTTTAAATGTGACAAGAGCAGAAATGTGTGCAATTTATTCTAATTAAAAGGGCAAAAATCATTCTCATATACACACACATGCAGAAGAGTCCCAGAACAGACTAGCAGACAGTATCAGCCATTGAAAATCCATTTCATGCCCCAAGGTTATGAGATGCTAATCAAGCTGTCTCATTAAACAGCAGAGGATAAATTCTAGTTAAGCGATAATGAAAATGACTATGCTGATTATCTTAATCATATTTTTTGCTGAGCAAGTAGTGATCTCAACATACAATTTCAAGACTTCCATAAGCACGCTGTGAGTGTGTCATTTGTTTACATGTCAAAGCGGGACAGGTACAGATGTACCCCCTCTCCTCCCGTTAACCGAGATCAACCCTGGCTGTTTTCAAGGTTTCATCACTTTTTCAGAGGACATTAAAGATAGAAAGTGATGATAAGGTCACTGGAGCGAGACTCCAAGGCCAAATGTCTTTATCTTGACAGGCTGTAAAACGACAACAAACCTAATGTAGATTTTACAGAGAGTGGTGCACAAAACACACAAGTCGTCCCCTATGAATGATGCATACAACTACAGGGCCAGTCATCCCTCCAGGTTTTATCCAAATAGATTGGCGGTGTAGCAGCTGCAGCTTTACCAGGTCTTGTTTTCTTGTCATCATCATCAATAAAATGCTGCCTAAACAATGAAACTACATAGTATCACAGAACAAGACTAAACAGGCCTTTTTCTCAGCAGACATTTTGACTTGTCATAGCAGAGGGAGAAGCACAGGTGGAACTAATAACATAAGCTTACATTAAGGTGTGTCAGTAAGCCAGGCCACTGAGCCAGCATGCATAATACCAGAGCCCTGTAATTGGCCAATGAAATGCAGCCATCATTAATGCTATTAACAAGACCTGAAGTGAAAGTGGCCTGCAGTATGTGTCTGTCAGTGTACCATAAAGAATGATTTCATCAGTGCTGGTTGTTTCACTGTTAGGTGACATTAATCTTCCACGTGTCACGCCGTCAAATCTAAAACCACGCAGAAGAATTCTCCCAAGTAATAATTTAATTACTTTGCATTTAATTATGTTTGATGATGGCAGCTGTAAGCACGAATGAGCAGTGTTAGACTGCTGAAACGTGAAATAACAGATTTATGACATTTTATACTTTGCTCTGGCAGCAGTGACAGAAAGTAAGGCTGGAAATTATTGAATAGTAGACGTGTGAAAACACAAAGTGAGGTTCCAATGTAAAATAGTAAAGTAAAATAAAACCAATTATTTTGTGCCACATGGTGTCAGAGTAAAAAGTCAAATATACTGATCAGTGAAAACTGGCAAGAATTCATAACACAATGTACAAACATTTTTCATAGGTCCAATATTAATGTTATCTTTGCTCAAGCCCAAAAACAAAATGTAATGCAAAAGTGTAAAAAAAACAAAACAAAAAAAAACAAAAAACTGATTTATCTGCCTTCTCTAACCTGTCATGCAGCTGTTAGAAATATGTTAACATGCATTCTTATACTGTATTATCAAAAAAAAAAAAAAAAAAGTGTTATTTGTGCATCAAATTGTGTCAAAAATCTGTGTTGAACTTTGTGAGGTATTTGCTGCGTGGTGCATCTCACTCATCTTTCCAAGCTCTGCATTACATTTTTTCCCCCTTCATCCTCTCCCCCTCATGCACTTGATCAAAGAGTTCCTTTATGTGGCTAATTACCATTAACTCAAAGTGCAGTGTTACCAAGATGTTTAAGATAGTGACACTGCAGTCTTGTGGGGTGCTGACTGTGCAATTAGGTCACAGAAGCTGTTGTTGGACAACTGCTCCGTCCCCCTGGACTGCACAGCTTTCCTTACTTTGCAGAGCTGGCACGATTATGTTCATTACACAGAACCAGGGCTTTAAGCCTGTGTGTTGTATCTGATTTTTTTGTTTACGATCATAAGTATATTGTTTCGCAGTACTTTTTATCTATCTCAGTGGTTCTCAGGTTGTTTTTTTTACTCCAAGCTCCACTGGATCAGGAGCTCACTCACACGTAGACACCCGGTGAAGGCAATTAACCAGTAGGTAGGATAGAAACCGGCAATCATTTTATTTTAATCCTAATTTGTAGAAGGAAAATGGGTGTTTCCATAGAATCCGTATGCTCAACATTACAGAGAGAAGATATAGAGCTGCCTACAGTACAGGTACTGTATGTGTATATACTACTGCTGGAAGTCTCTGGAAGAGCCATTCCCACAAATGTTTATCCCTAGATTTACATACAGTATGTGAGCTGTAAGTTCAAGAAAAAAAAACAAAACACTTAGGAAGTACTTTAGAATGAGCAATGGTGTAACACTTGGACAGAAACGGCACTTAATGAGGCAGAAACAAGGACAGAAAGATATGCCTGAGTCATTGTGGGTCTTCTGTTTCCAAGAAACTGGCTCAATTGACATTTTTTATAGATTTGAAATCAATTTAATAGAGTGAGGAGTTCCTGAACACAGCTTAATTACTTTATCAACAGTGACCCTGAGGAGGAAACAGCAAATTGATTTCTATGAGTGTCCTGAGGGGCTCACTGGACTAAAGTACACTGCCTGTGCTCCTGAGGCGCAGTTAAATGTTCCTCTACATTCCTGACATCTGCTTTTCTTTAGTCCTTCTCTAATAAGACAAAGCCAATGAACTGCATTTAAAACATCATATTACTGTTAAATGTGTTAAGTGTTGTTTCAAAACAGTTGCACCAGCTGTACAGTATGGACCCATGGAATAGCTGTGAGATCATGAAACAATGTTGGGGCAAAACTTAACAAAGAAAGGAACTTGACTTGAGAGTGTGCAGGACAAAGACCGAAAAATGGACTGTGTGTTTTGTTGAGGATGTCTTCTCCATAACTCCCTTTCTTAGCACTTGCAGCGACAACAAGAGGAAAAGTGACCAGAAGTGATTCATTTCAAACGAGTGCTTGGAGACACAAAGTGTCAGAGTGTGGAAGCAACGGATGACCATATACGTTTGAGAGTTTAGGAGAAGAGAGTGCTGACAATGATAGAAATATTGTTTCAAATTGACAGTGAGGAACAGACTAGTGTTGATTTGAAGAATCATCATATATCCTTATTTTCATTAGACTACCATGTAATTAAAAAAGCAGTTGTGAGGTGGCGAGTATCAGTAACTATTCTGACAAATCAGTGTCATCATATATGTATGTCAAAATACATATATGATGATACAACATACACTTTTAGATATGATTTTAAATGGTTTGTTTAAAAAAAAAAAAGCAAAAACATTTAGCAACTTAGAATAAGAATTAATTTAAATTTTTAACACTAATTTGTCATCTTGATAAATCACTTGAAACATCTAACATGAACGTAATGAATGACGACATTTGTTATCAAAATGACAGCTGGACCCAGAGATATTGTATTTAAAAGAAAAAATTATACAGACAGTAAAGCGTAGAAAAAAAGACTCCCTGTACAGACACATACATAGATGCAGATGTACTGTATATGCTACAGATCTGGCAGTGACATTGATCTTTATCTACCGACAGTTACAAAACATACTTGCAGAGCAGGACAAATAATCAATACACTATATTGAAATATGTTATGTTGCAATCTGTGTTGCTACACTGATGTTATTATTTTTGGCTGCCTGTTGCATGAATGTGTGAATGCAAAGTCATTGAAGCAGGTTTCCTTGATTACAGTGGCAGTAAAGCCCACAAGCAGCTGTGTGTTGTTGCTTAGCTGCCTGATGGAGCAGCCTCATTAGGCTACATTTCAAACTTTGTCAGGACTGACATTGTATAACTCAGAATAACGCGCATTGTGTCACACAGTGATTTATGGTCATTGTTCTTCACTGTACCCTTGAGTGCTTTAGTGCCCTAAAAACTTTTCTGATGACTACATCAAAACAAACAGACACTGCCTGACGGCTTTTTATTAGCTTATTTGAGGCTCAGTGGGATTTTCAGTGGCAAAAAAATATGCGCACAAACTGGGTGGAGCAGGTGAGTGCCCCATTCACCGACTGAGAGCTAAAATTAATGAAACAATAACACACACACAGGCTTGGTGTTTTTCAAAAGTAGCCCTGCTCCTCTTGCATCTTGCCTTGCAGTTTAACGGTTCTAGTCATTTGAAAATACTGAAAATTTACTTTCCGCAGAAACTAAAATATAGGACCCTAAGGAGGTGCAGCGACGTGGTTGTTGTGTCTCTTACCTTTGGATACTGTTGGATTGGAATGAGAACTCTTTCGGACAGCTTGATATTTTTATTGCTGATGATATCTAGGTATTTCTTCATGTCACCGTCTTTTCTCAATTCATCACCGTCATACTTTTCAATCTCTGCAGAAAAACAATTAAAAAAAAAACATAAGATAATTAGTTTCCTATGTAACTGAAAAAGCATCAGTCAACATCTTCAAGTCTGCTTCGGAGCCAACTGCAGCATTACAACCGAATACTGTAATGTCAGGCTGGAGACACATTAGGCAAACATTAACTATGCATTGCATCACACAGTGAATATTTTGCTGATTATTTTGAGCCTCAGCTGTAAATGTGCTCACGTTGCAAACTTAATGATTTGAGATTATCCCGCTGACTCCTGATACGTCCTTTTACATCAGGCCCTGTAATCTCATGATCCAGTAATTCTAATCAAAATAACAACAGAGGCAAACAGTCACACTCGGCTCGCTGTGCCTCACTTCACCCGCAAACTGAGCTCTCGTGGGCTGTCAGTAGTCTCTGATCCCCACACAGCACAGGATTTAGGCAGATGGCAGATTAAACATGCAAAACATTTGATTTTATTGGGTAAAAGTCAGATGGGGTTGGTTAAGATAAAATCTGTACTCTCATATTAAGATCATATTTGCAGATCATTGATTCCAATTAAACTGTAGTATTTCTCCTTATAAATTTGCAAGATGAGCAAATCTTGTGCAAATTGGCCCAATAGTCCTCTCGTGTGTCCCCAGTCTTATTGCGATGAGAGGTGGCTGTTAAGTCCAGTTAAGCTTGACAGCAATGGCACAGTCCCTGAACAGTGATATTTCTTGATTGATGCATTATATAGCACTTGAAACACTCACAATACATTAAGTGCTCTAGAAATGAAGCTATCTTCTAGTTGTTCACCTAGCGGGGGATCCTCCTCTGTCACTTATTAATGCTATCAGTCTGCAACACACTTGCTGGACAACAAAAGATGTTCCTGAACAAGACAGAGGAGTCGTCGCCGACCCCTCCTGAGCTGCTGTATTGAAACTCAAGAGTTCATTTAGACTGGAGCACTTCACCCTTATCTGAGCTGTCAACAGTCAGTGGACAAAGCTGTGAGGGTTAAAAACAGAGCTGAGCCAATTGCACGTTTCATTAGGGAGAAGACGTTTGGACAAGTAAATGGCTAAAATGTTTTATCCCTGCTTTATCCCATGAATTAATGCATTTCTCTCATTTTGCAAATTTTCACTAAAGAAGGAGATTGACTACTGGCAGAAAAATGTCCTCATAAGTGGCTGAATCATGTTAAACATCTCAGAACTTGCCTAGTAAGCCAGTTTGTGTGAAAATTGTATTGCCCTGTTGGAAAAGCATTTATGTTCCCAGTGAAGGGTCCTTCTGAGACTTTTCCTTGATGTGACCTACTGGACATCCATTACCCCAGCTTAATGATCCTTCTGTTCCAGGCAGTTCCAGTATTCACTCATTACACTTTCTAATGGCCAGTGGTTTCAGTGTTACACTATGAATTAGGGTCATTTGTTTGATATTGCTATTGTCTGTGAAATCACAGAACAAACAGCTTGAAATGCACCGATTTCTTCCAGCGTGACAATCTCTCTGTGCCCGATTGTCCGAGGAAGATCATTTAAATTGGAACATGCTGTCTCCCTTTTTTGCAGTTTCTCTCTGAAACGACTCTCACCAAAGCTGCAAAACTGCCTAAAATGTAAAGATCATCAAAATGTGAGAGGTTATTAAGGATGTAGAAGGCAGTGCCAAATAGGAGAGCCTTGACTAACAGATATTTACTGAAGAAAGTTTTGTTCATTACCTTTCAACACTGCTTTCTGAAGCCACTAAAATTAGACACTAATTTAATCAAATCATTCAGGCTTGTGTCAAAAACATACGTGTATTTCCACATAAACCCACTCTGTAAACGTTCATTCACACCACCATCACCTGCCACTGGGTACAGACTGTGCCTGAAAACCCCAAAATCACAGTTAAACAGATTAAAAGACCCCTCCAACCTTTTATTACACCTCCTTATGTGACACTTACAGGTACACAAGACAGGTGTCCCAGGATAGCAGGAGCTTCCAAAAAGTGCCTTTTAAAAATAGCAATTGTGTGGCTTGCCTGAGGAGATAAATCAAACAACCTGTGGTGTGCAAACGCATGCATATTTTGAAATAGCTCTGCTTTATACAAAAGTAGAATACTGTATAGTGACCAGCTGAAAATATAAATACAGTGTATACATACACACACAGTAGGTAATGAGGAGAACGCTAGAGGTAGGTCAAAGTTGGTCAGTCGGTCCACCATTTTGGTCCAGACTGAAATATCTGGATGGATCCAGATCTATTGGATGGATTGCCATGAAATTTGGCACAGACATTCATGGTCCCCAGAGGATGAATTGTAGAAACTTTCCTTTATCACCATCATCATGTAAAATGTCCCCCCCCAAAAAAAAACAATGATTCATGATTAAATACCTGAAAACTATCAACACTCCTCACCTGTACTTTGTGTTCAGTGCTAATTAGCAAATCGCCACCTTGGAAATATAAGGTTCTGCGTTCTGAGCAACTTTGAGATACTGACCTTCACTTGCATTCCTAATAGAAAACAAAAAGGTTCCATCGCTAACTAAAAAGTCCAAAAACGCATACAACTTAAAAGACCCCACCTCACATAATGTTAATGTTGTCACAGGACAAGAAAACGTGAATAACTCAATTTTGACAAGTCAGATAGAACCTTATAATTCCAAGGTGACAAAATGTTAGCAAGCCAACACGATGGTCAAACATTACCTGCTAAACATCAACAAGTTAACATTGTCAGTGTGAGCATGTTACCATGACGACATTAGCATTTAGCTGAAAGCACCGCTGTGCCTAAACAGGATACAGCCTCAAAGAGCTGCTAGCTTGGCTGTAGACGTGACTCTCCTCCCAAGAAGAACGACAGCACCAATCATTTCAGCAATTGCGTCAATGCAACATATGTTTATGTTCAAGTGACAAAGCCTTCTAGTGGGCGTATAGGAATTGTCAGTGTGTCAGGGTGTGTGTAGAGGGAGCAGGAGAAGGACCCAAATGCAGACAGTCACGGGAGATGAAAGTTTACTGATTTATTTAACTCACTTGTAGGTGCAGGAATGCAGGCAAGCAAACAAGCAGGTCAATCCAGATATGGGAAACCACAAAAGCACACCAAAAAGTCCAACATAGGAACATAGGCACAGACACATCCAACACATGACAATGAACCAACAAAGCACAAATCAAAAGGACAGGCATAAATAGGGAAAGGCTAACAAGGGAAATCAAACACAGGTGAGTAACGGGGAACAGGTGAAGACACTCAAGGCAGAGACACGAGGGCAGGAACACAGTGGGAACAGGAGACACGACTTCAAAATAAAACCAGACACTAAACACAGACATAAACAAGACAAGACAAAGTCCATGGATCCTGACAGAGTGAAGGCAGAAGTAGTGTGACATTGTTATACAGTATAGCCACATAATGATGGGAATTACGGCTCTTTGAAGGGAGATGGATCTTATGGCTCCGTTACTCTCCGAGAGCCGTTCAAAAGAACAGCTCATCGTTCTTTATTCTTTTTCTTTTCTTTAGTGGGATGATAGGGTAAGATTTGGATCAGATTCAAACATCCCACCAGTATAATTTCATTTTGCATGTGTAGACTAGGTTTAGCAGCACTAAATGACTCATACTGCCAGACCTAATGTCAATGATCTGCACTGTAAACATTACACAAGGTGCTGCCATATCCCTCTGCTTTGCCAGTGAATTTACTACTTTGAATATACCCTCTGCATGAAAAGTGTTATGTAAATAAAGTTGCCTTGCCTTAAACGAAATTCATGCAACACTGTGACTGGCTGGTTCTCACTGTTCACGTAAAGGGAAGTGGATAGAGGCCAGTGAAATTTAGGCACAACAATAAAAAGAACGACTCGGTTCCCTTCGTTCGTACCAAAGAGCCGTTGAAAAGAATCGGATTGTTCACGAACGTAACATCACTATAGCCACATACCAAAGAGGTTTGGGTGGATGGATGGGTTAACAAAACACTGGACCTCAACACGGGAGACTGCTGGTTGTTTCTGTTTCCTAAAGACAGTCAGTGTGGTTATTATTGTAACCATGACCTTTAACCTAAACCTCGATGTCTCCTTGTTTTTGTACCTAAACCCAACCAAACCTTTTTTATTTATTTTTCAACAGTGATTTGTAACAGTTTTGGAAGGCACAGTTTTGATGTCATCCTGCTGATAGGGCTGTCAGATCACCGAACGCTTCTGTGCGTCGTTCTAGAGGACAATGTATTTTGTTGCTTAATTTTGAGGACTTGCTGCTGTAGACTCTGTAGTCTTGTTAAAGGTTATTTGAGAGAGTACATTTTCATGTGTATTTGTTGCAGTCATACCATCAAATGAAGCTAAAAGTGCTTTTTGTGCGCGTTGTAAAGTCCCAGTTCCAGGTTTCATCAAGCATCTGTTTCTTGATATCCTCAAAGATTAGTTCTGGACTTGTGCATGTGGGAGAGAATTTATGTTTTCATTGTGAGGTTTTTCACTTTCAAATGGGCATAATGTTCATATCATTTGAATAAAGTAATGATGTTTTTATAGCCTGTGAAGATGATTATAGTCTGGAACAGTGCATAATGGGAAACACCTTTATTCTGGTCTGAACTCAGAAAAACATTGTGTGTGTGAGAAAGAGAGAGAGAGAGAATGAGAGACAGGGAAAGAGAGAGAAAAAGAAGAAAATATAAATCTGGAGAAACGTTCACACTGGTATCATCGTTGTCGAATATGTGGCAGGGAGCGACGGGAGCCTAAAGATCAGAGAAGCGAGAATGTGCTTTGAAGGTCACTGGTTTCAGTCCTCACACAGGATGAAGAAAATCTCATTGGGGGAATTGAATGAGTAAAACACTCCTAGCGACTATTCTGGTGCTCTTGATCCCCTCTGTTGCGCTGCCCAAACTGCTTCAGCGGAGCAGCTCAGCGGCCAAGAGTGGGAAAAAAAATGGTTTAACTGGGCAGCTACCAGATAAATGTGTGCAACTGTACGAGTTAGGAGACAAGGTTCTGCTGAAAAAGAGAAAATGTGCTCAGTCAGCCTGCCGTGGCTTAAGGTTAAATACATCTGCTTTGGTCAGTATGCAGCAACACAGAGCATCAACACTGACTGAGGAACAGTTTGAAGTTCATTTATCCTGGACATTAAAATGTCAACACATATACACAAAACCGTATTCATAATCACAGTAAAGTAGCACTAGTCTCTATTAGAAATTCAGAAACCAGATTTGGTAGCATTTTGAATAATTATTAACAGATCTTTTTGAAAAAGAAAAACAAAAAAATAGGGCTCCCTTCTTTCAGCAATTAGTTGCCCTCAGTCTGGGTACAAAACAGGATTTTCTTGCTGAGAATAAATATTTTTGCCATTGAGATATGCCATGGATACACTTATTTTGATGGACTGTGTTTCGCTGGTTTCACAAGTCAAAAAAACTTGCACAGACTTGAATTCCAGCAATCTAAAATTCACTATAATAGTTGTAGTATAGTTTGCTAAAAAAGAAAATATCACAAACATACATGTCCTATAATATTTGAGCTACTATCAGTATAAAGTAGCATGTAAAGAGTTCAGTAACATAAGAAGAAAGGGAATGGGAGCTGCATCATTTGTTGGAGATAATATGTTTACTGCTCGACTGTTTATCCTCCCATCGTAGCTTTATTGGATTTCAGTTGTTGTTTGCCTTACAGTCCATGCTACTAAAGCATGCAGTTTGTTCAACTGCTGAGTAAGAGCTGTTTGTAAAATGTTTATGCTTTTAACTCTAAGATGACGTTGGTGAGATCAAATTGTCTCTTACTACACTGCTGGGGGGTTAATGTTTTTTACCTAATGGGCCAACAGAGAAACATGGATCCAGAGTAAACTCACACACTAAAATACAGTCATGCAGTGATAAAACAATTCATTATAATGAATCCAATCAAAATAAATTTCTTCTAACATGGGTTTGATTAACCCACACAGTGTTGCACTGTGATGCCACACAGGGATCTGATGAGATAAAATAGAGAAGATGAACCTCATCACACCCAACAGAGCAAACTCAGGATGTCCTGGAATCTGACGTGTGCTCTGTGTAGACAAATAGTGCACACAGTAAGCATCCTTCCCATTTTTTTTAATACTCTGCTCACCTTTTATTTTGCAAAGCTGGCTGAAAGACTGAACCTTGAATAACCTGCAAAGTGATGGACGAGCAAAAAAAAGAAAAACTGCAGATAGTAGATTGCTAGAAAAACATACTCAGACTGCCAACTTGTACCAGGTTTAGATGCTGGTTGGCTGTTTTTGGTAAGTTACAGATGAACAGCACTTATCCTCTTGTTTGTTTAAGTTTTCAATAAAATCCCTAAAAAAACAGTGAATTACTGTAAGTTTAGACAGTCACTATATTGTTGGTTGATATTAAAATACTCATCCAAAATGTTTTAATTTAGACAGTGGTGAACCAGTCAATGCTGAATTGAGTGATTATTACTTTATATGCTTTATTGCACTGTAGGCAGTAACACTGACTGCAGTAAGAGGCCAAAAAACAAAGGCTTTGTTGAGTGCTGCCATTAGCCTGTAGACACCTTAATTATTCACTGATTTCTTCTACCTACCAAATGGTATATCTACAATAATGACTTCACAATGGGAGCAAAAATGAATCAATTTAATTACTCTCCAATAACTGATTGCTTGTTCACATCAGACACAGAAAGAGGTAGTAATGGCAGAGTGGACCTGGTGGGGGGACTGGACTACGAGACGTGCAATTAGCTTTGGCCTTTTTCACTCTGAGCTGATGCATGGGCGTTGGAAATACGCGCCACTGTTTGGCCACATGCTGTTTATGTGTTTTTAACTGAGCTGCTCTGAGGCAAATTGCATTCAGCCGTTGACACAGTGATAAAGTATTAAATCTTCAATCTAATTATAATGCCATCTTCAACTTCTCTGCTGAATGTGCGATGGAAAGTGAAGTTAAAAAGTAATTACTATTCAAACAAATTACATATTAAAAAGCAAGCAAATTATACACATTTGAATCATGATCTATTTAATACAACTACTAGCAAACGAGACAGGATGGAAAACATTCTCCAACTTTGGTAGACACAGAACATGGTCTGATAAATAACATAAAAAATACATTATTATATAGATATAGGATCATTTTCTTTTTTATATATATAATATTATATGTGTGGTGTTATTATACATATTAAATGTGTATTTAAATATACACATGTCATAATATGCTACAGTAATACACCTGTAATTTACAGGATCGGACACATGACATGGTATAGGTGCCTTTTGGCTGTTATACACATATTTTAATATTACTACCAATGTGGATATGACTTACAGGTGAATATAGTGTATTTGCACTAATTTGTGCTGTGTGTAACTGTGTTAGTGTAGAGTGCACATTCCATGCGTTTGTATACATTTTCCATGTATTTGCCTTGACTTCTGGTCCACTTTGTGGCCTGTGGGCATTATGCAGTACTACAGCTACTACTGCTTTCTGTTATTTGACAAACTGAAGTTTTATTTGTGTATTCTACATATTATCTTACATTTTAATTCATTTGGTAAGCAGGGTGGAGGCATGGGTTTGATAAGGAAGAAATGGACATTAGTAAGGTTTGGATAAGGGGACGAAGGTAATACAGTTTGTATTGTTGGTGCTGTAGAATTTTCTTGAAGAAAATATCTATAAAAATATATGAAAAGGAAGACAGCATGGAGCATGTTAGCATGTTAGTTTCAGCAGAGTCCCATGAACGAGATACACCTGCAATTATGCCTTTAAATTGTTTGACATGTGTCTTGTATGTTATTGGATTTATTTTGGTTGTTTTTATATAATTTATTCTTTTTTGTTGTTCAATTAAATGTACATATTTTTCATATAGTTCAATAGTAATACATGCTCCAGTGGCTGGGAGTAACTTCAGGTCTGTTACTTACAAGTGAAATGAAATTGAAATATTACAATGTAACCACAGTATATGAGAAGACTTGTATTATGAGCATCATAAAGACAGTAATTTAGCTTCTTCCCTAAACACCTGATGCCATAGTTACTCCTGTATTTTCCCCTGATTTTGCTTTTTTGACTTAAAAAATCCCATTTCTGTCTCTTATTTCTTTATTTAGAATGTTCCTGTTATATGTGAACATTCAAGAGGCACAGGAACATAATCTGATATCTATTATCTATTGTCTGAGTGCTGCGGCTTTGGCTCATCCACTCATTTCTGTTGCTTGAAATGCTCACGACCTTGGAATTTAATCTTATTCGACCCATGCACTCATTGTAAGTCACTCTTGATAAGAGTGTCGGCTAAATGCCGAAAATGTAATGCAATGTCTCACTTTCCTGAAATGCAATTGTCCTTTTGATAGGTCATACCACATGGGGTGTTGTTTATCTGTCGCTATGAGCTGGGTCACTGCTGGATACTGAACAGGCCATATTGGATACACTGAAAATGTGAGCAACAATTTATAAACAAGAGAAAGAGAGATTAAATGAAAATCGATTCATAGAGAGAGAACTCCACTCTGTGGTGAAGCATTATCCAAATCAATGGTAAGAATGTAAGACATGTCTTTTTAACAGAAGTTATACTTTCTGACTGAGCAGGCAACTTGTATGTGTATGTATGTGTTGGCTCTTTTTGCATTTAAAGTCTCATTCAGACTAAGATTTATAACTCCTCAACAGTCACTCATTGAAACTTACCATCTCAATATCTAATTACTACTCTTCCTCTAAAACTAAGGCTAAAATGGTTGCAGTGCACTGCATAGGTTCATGCATTGTCTGATTAATTTTAATTAAAGTTAAAGGGTCATTGCCCAAAATGTCGTGGGAGCTTGTTTTTTTAAAAAGACCCTTGATTGCACATTTTCATCAGCCTAGAGTTTGTGCTCTTACATAGAAACTGACCAATACTGTAATTAACTGCTGGTTACTTCATCTCTTTCTAAGAATATTTTCTCCCTTGTGCAAACATGAAAGCCACAAGAAAGTGCAGCTGAGTGCTCAACTGCTCAAACTATTATAAGAATGGCTAAATGCAAGGAGAAATAAACTCACATGTGGATTCAAGGGTGTTTGGAGCTCAGCCAATGTGGTGTTTCACATCAAAAAAAGACTCAGGCAGATTAAGCTGAGATCCAAATATCTACCTCACATTAAATTGGCAAAATCATTAAAATTCCTAAAGTGAAACCACTGTAGTAAACTTAAGAGATGTAAGGATTTTCTAATGTTCTTGCTCTTTTACTTGCTCTCGTTTTACTTGACTTGAGTCATGGTGTTGGTCCTCCTCCATATCCACACTCATCTTTTATTCAGAGAAGGCTACATCGCTCAAATCTCATGCAGATTTGTTTGTATTGACACTGTGCCTAGCAGCACTTGTGAGGGCATTTGAGATATTATATACCCTGTCAAAATGCTTAGCAACAATGTAAACTAGATCTTGTGACTGTAAAAAGAATGTGGAGAAATGTCCCCTTTACCCTAAAAATGGAAACATATATAGGCACACACTTGCCTACGCCAACAAAAACTGTTCTTCTCCTCGTCCATCAATTGTGTTCCCAATTGTATCCCACTGGTTTTCATGGCAAGACCAGGCTACGTGGCATGTAGGCGAGCCTTGAAAAGAAAACCACTGGGCTCTATTGATGGCTTCCTTTGCTTGACTCTAACTTCAACCCACTTTTAAAACCACTACGCTGTTCTTTAGTCAAATTAAAGTGCAACACACACGAAAGCATTGAGTTTTATCTGTCAATCTGAGCAATCATTAGCCTCATGCTACATTAAAATAAACTGACTTTGTGTCCAAAAGGAATAGTTTTTAGGGGAAAGTGAGAAGACTGGTTGACAACTAATATATAAAGTTTTATACATGTTGTATTTATTGTATAATATACGTAATATAAGTTATTCCAATAATGTTCACTGTTTTATTATTAATTTCACTATCAAAGAAAACAAGAAGCTCACGCTCTGCTCTGAAAGAGACTTATCCCCACCCACCCCTTTTGTCCCAAACAGCTTTAATTCTGCTCAAAGAAAGACAAATGATTTTAGAGGCAACATAATTTAAACACATACGTAATTCATTTCATAAATATGGAGCTGTTAACTGAGACCATGGTAAATCCATGTCATGCTGTTTATTGTGCATGATGTGAATAATGCAGGATTACATGCTTTGCTATTCAGTGATAAATAGCTGTGGATCTATAAATCTGTAAATGCAGTTTATCCTGCTGACCACTCATATGCATTATTCTGAATTATCCATGAGCATAGGCTGACAAAACTGATAACAACTGTGTGAAAATGGTTAAAGTTATGAGCATTAGTTCACATGCTGCCCACAGCTGATTAAGTTGAGAGTTGACATTATGACACTGTCTGAACTGACAGTTTATTTTACTGATTGTCCACAGTTTTGTTTTGTGTCGAAGTTGCAAACTGGATTATTTTCAGGGAAATAAATGGGGAACTCCAAGTGAAGTGCAATGTGCAATCTGTTATTAATTCACAAAAACTGCTTTAACCGAATGAAATAAACCGGTCAGGAAGAAAAAAGGTCAGTAAGTGAATAAATACATGACACCATTTTAACATGCTAATTGCTAATCACTGTGGCGGATGTGACAACATTTTTTGTTTGTATCCTGGCTATGTGAGTCAGCCTTGAGTAAATTTGGCAAAGTGTACTGTGTGACAGATGATCCCATCTGCATCACAGTTAGCTACAAGAGCGGGACTGTCAGGTGTCTCATCAACACATTTCAACAGGAAAGCTCAAGGGGCAGAAGCACCAGAGCACAAACACCCTGTCCAATCAGAGCATATAAATCCAACATACAGTTTGATTTTACCTCTTTTAACAAGCACGTCAAAAACTGTTAGAAATGAACGTTAAAGCTAAATTTTGGCGTTTCATTTGGGCACAAAGTAAGATATATATAGGGATAAGTTGATGTTTAATATTACTGTAAGACTTTTTAATTTTGAAAATGACAGATTAATATAGATACATGTTTACATTAAGTACAGGGTGTTTCGGTTAACTGAGATTTTGCTGAAGGCTTACAGTCAACATAAGAAAGCATTCTATGTTTCATTTGATCATTTTATATGTGATGTTTTCATACAAGGATACAGTACAGTACAGTACAGTACAGTAGTACAGTACTGTTTGTTTTCTCTTGCCTCCGTGTGTAATGTAAGTTTCAGTTAAGACCCGGGCATAAGAGAGCACACAGATTTGCACTGGAGAAATGCTAAAGTTACCTCTGTAGACCGGATGAGCTGAGCTGAGTTCTTGTGTTTGCTTTGTGGTGATAAGTTTCCTATCAAAAGTGACACATTCTCAGCATCTGAATGAGACCAAGGCTACCTGCAGTATGAAGAAGTACTTTATATGCTGCAGGCTGAACTTGGTTACACTGCCCTGTTACTGTAACATTAAGTCAGAGGAAAGACTGTATAACATTTGTCTGAACTGCATTAAGACCCTTCCGTGACCTTGATGACAGTTATCAGTTACTGTAAGTAAAGAGAAGGTGATTCTCGTGCTATAGTTTTCTTATATTAATATGACATTAAGGTCAATTTGCTTCATTTTTAATCAAGACAACTCAAGATGGATGCAAGTTCGCAGAAAAGCAAGTCCTTTCTGGCAGCATGCAGCTTGTTTTGGTCTGATAAAGACATTATAATAGCACACTAATTTGATAAGAAAAAATCCTGATCTCACTCTATGCTGAATAGACAACAGCTGGCAGTACACTGTACATATCAGAGGATTAACAGCACAGTTTAAACCCAGCCAATCATACAATTTAGGTAATTAGTCCTGTCACCATATTCATCCTGGAGAACTGCTCTGAGAACATTTTCAGTTTATTTTCTGGGTGTTGTGTGCCGGCGCTTGACCTTGGAGGGCAGTGTGTTAGGATAAGAGGTGATGACTCTCTGACTTTACATACACTTTACTTTCTGTGCTCACTGCATTTCTTCACTTGATGGTGGAACACCTCAGAAAAGTTCTGCACTGGAGCCAAAGAGCAGCATTTAAAGGGCAGTGTGTTAAAATAAGCTCACATTCACTATATATACTTCCCCCAAAAATGCAATGCGCTGGTGTTTTCAGTTGCAGGGAAAATGGTGCGTGCCACTGATGAACAAGTCTACAAAGCTCAGAGTAGATTAAATATAAAAAAGACAAAAAAGAAAAACTGACTTACCTTCTGCAAGCAGACGCACCGCATGCACAAAGGAGGGGTCCAAGCTGTTTTTCTCGGCCACCAGTTCAGGTAAGTGCTTATCTGGATGCATTATTATCACAGCGGACCTTTTCACCGGCCGTGCAGGTGAGACGACTTAGTGCTGAGCGTCGGAATGCAACTGTAAACCTTCCCGCTCCTGCTTTTTGGTAGCTTCAGTCTACCAGTCTTCAGTCTATGAGCAACCCAATAAAAAAAAACCTCCAAAAAACTAGTCGTGCCAGGTCAGATGCTTGACTGGAGGTTGAGTTGTGATTCAGAGGCGTGAGAGACTGGAGGTTGAGTTGTGATTCAGAGGTGTGAGCCCATCTCTGCCACCGCTGCCTGCTGCCTCTCCTCGGCACCCCGCCAGACTGTCAGACTCACTGGGTCTGCAGACCGCGAGCTGCTCCCCGCCCCTCAGCAACATTATTGGCCATATTCTGGGATTGGCGCTGCTGGAAAACAAAGACGGTCTGTCCCCGCTGAGCGCATACCAATTGGACGATGTGCTCGGAGGGAATGGATGAAAAAAGTTGAGCTTGCAGTCGGTCGGGGCTGACATTGTTCCCTGCAATAATCTCACTCCAAAATGGCAGATCCAGTTGATTTGTTGAAAGTTTTATGCAGCTTATGTTGCAATATGATCCCCTATGAAAAAGAAGTTAGGAATCCTAATATAGCCTACATTTGAGAATACTGTGCAATAACAACTGCAATCGGTTTAAAAGAGACAGGCCTATAGTTACACCATCATCAGTTCACTGTAAACTCCTTATACAGTACCAGCCATACTGTAAGTCCCTGTAAGAGCATATTATAAAGACATTATCCTTCAGCTATAAGTCAGGACTATCTTTTGAATCAGTGGACCTTGAATTATAGCTGACTTTGATATGCTAAAGTTCAATTACAGCTAAATCAGTAATGTCATACTAGTAAGTGATAGTACCTAGTATCGCAGAGAAAAACATTTCATCCAATTAGTTTCTCTATTCAGCCAAGGCAAACTGTAATGCACAGTGGCCTGTGAGTTTCTACTGGTGTTCCCAAAGTTCACTACAGTAGCTTGTACCTGTGGCAAAGGTACTGCATGGCCACTGGCAGTGTAGCCTGAGCCTGAGGGACAAAAACACAGTTATGGTGCCTGTGTCGCTGTCCATGGTGCTGGACACTGACTGAGATTTCTCTGGATGGTGTCGCATAGGTGGTGAATGGTCATTTCTGAAGCTATTATTTTCATTTCATGCATTCTAAATTAAAGCATACCATGATAATAATAATTCATTTCTTTAACTGGGCTCCTTACTGGTCATTTATACTGCGCCCTCTCTCCAAATGATTTAACTGCTCTTGTGTCTTGGAGGTCTTTAGAGGAAAACAAGACCCAATCTACTCCAACATCTACTTTTTTTACAGTACAACAAATATGTAGAGCATGTGTATGCATATGTATTCAGAACAATGTCCACTGATGCAATAAGATATTTAGCAGCCTGCTGTATTGTTTGTTAGCTAGTAGCTAAAAGAGCAGAGCTGCGATCCTAGAATAAGAGTCAGGATAAAAATTCAGATTTCCACCTCCTGTCTTATTGTGGCTCAAGGAGGTCAAGTCAAGAAGAGCTTTTTCTGCTTGTAAAGTGTAGATGACTCTACCTGAAAGAAGTTTTAATGTCAAGTGAATATTTTATTAAGAAGTGATGTCACTGGTGTCAGCAATGTAAGCATGAATGTTTGCATCTCATATGAAATGCCTCTTTTGTCCCCTAGCTATGATATTGACTTGAATCGTAAAGTCATCCGCAGCGCAGCATGCAGGCTGCTTTACTTACTCACAAATTAGCTTTGAGCAGAAGAGGCTGGTGAATGACCAATTCTAGCTCCACTTGACCTTTAGAGTTGAATCTGACTGCACTGATCAGAATCATAAAGACTGTGGGGGGACTACAGACACTGGTGTTGGGCGAATGAAAATTAATTTGGATGTTATTCATGTGTCTTTCCCCTTTATATGCACCGATTTGGTCGAATGACTTATTGTTAAAATCATAAATTTTGTCATTGTACAGCAATGAGACACAACTACATTTGCCTGTAAGATCCAATATTGTTCTTTTAGAAGGGTTCTACTACACATTAAAGACTGAAAAACAAATAGAAAAAATATATCATTTCAAAGTTTGTTATGGGTGCATGTGCCCAGAACTTTATTTATTCTAAATCTAATTGAGCATGTTGTCATTACTCAAAGAAAAGCATAGAAGATATGGATGGGGAAAATAGCTTGCACAGTGATGTTTGTCAGTGCAGAGAGGAGAAGACTTTTATCAGACTGCTGCATGACACTTTGGACAAAGAGTATAGTGACTGACACTCAACTTTTCAACTTGGATTTGATGCATTCTTACAGCTCTCTAGTGGTCAAAGTGCAACATTGCACATTACACTGCTACATCCATGTGATGCAGATAAGTCTTTCAAGGGTTTCATTTCTTTTTTGAATATTTTATGAAATAGTGGTGTTGCAGGTTAAGTAATAATATTTTCTTTAATTATTATGTCTTTAATTAAGGATCAAGGTGTATCCAATCTCTGACCGCCTTTAAAAGCAGGCTTTAAACCCTGTTATTCTGTGCTGCTTTGTAGTGTTGTGTTTATCTCTTTTATTTAGTTTTAATGTCTTTTTTTCATTTTCTATATCAGGGTTGCCTCTAAATTTGTATACCATGTTCAAAGTTTCTTTTATTCAATATTTTAAAGTTTGTTTCCAATTCCGTTTAAAGTTTAAATGCCTGTAAAGCACTTTGACTTTTGCTTAACTTATTTTTTTTTCCAGCTTTCTTTACAGTGTGAGCTTTTCATTTGCAATATTTGCTTGCCTACATTTTTGGCACAATTATCGGGCTTTTCCTGCCTGTCTTTGCATGGAGGTCACCTCTTTTTGTGTGTGCTAAGCTTTGTAACTTTATGTGTCACTAAAGACAGATGTCCTTGCCATGCTTGTGAATGGTCATTACCAAGTTTGCTGTTATTAAACTGTTGTTAAACTTTTATTTATTACTCAAGTCAAGCTCCAGACAGAGATCAATCATTAACAAGATCAACAAGATCAACAAGATCAACAAGCGTTTGCATTGGGACACAAGCGCAAACAATCCTTCTGAAATCTGTACCCAACAGAATATATACATTTACTGATTTAGTTTCATATACGCTAACTTGAAGGTGGTGATAAAGTTCTATGTGGGCAATGCTGCAAACCTGTCTCTATGCACATTGTGATTGCTTGGCCAAGTGATAAACTCTGTCCTCTTTCTGCCCCCTATTAGCCCCTCCTTCCTCAAGCCAAGCACAAGAATCCAAAAAGTGTTTTCAAACTTTAATTTCAAAATAAAACTATATAAAAAGCGATCTACTATACAACACACAAATGTACTGTAAAGGGAAATATAGAGTAGGCTAGGGTACATATTGTACATGTGTTACACAAAGAAAATCTACATGTAACAGAGCCGGTCTGTGAACTAGTTTTTGTAGCATCCATGTTCACGCCTGAGGATAATGTGATTGGCAATTTATTTTCTGTATTCAAAAAAATAGAAAGCCATTCTGTTTTGAGGCCACAACCATTGTGTATTTTTTGTATAGGCGAAATGAAAGCGAAATGGGGAAAAAATTGGGCAACAAAGGGCTTCAATACCTGATGGGACACATCTCAGGCAGGTTTATCAGACCTACTTGTAGAGGCTTGTTATGGCTGCATGGGGCCTTGTGGATAAGGTACAGCTTTAGGTGGTCTGGATTTTTGTTTGGCCTTTGTTATTTAATAGCGCTGTATTTATGCTGCACTTGCATTAATATTTATCAAAAATAGTGGAAAACAGAAAGTAATTTCCCCTGTACACTGACCCAAGATGGTTATTCTTTAATACTTGACGTTCATCAAGTTGGCCAGCAGGGATTTTACTTTGAAATGTGTCGCCGGAAGTCTTATCTTGAGTTGTATCAGACGTGATATTAGTGTGCAGGAGCTAGTCTGGATGAAGTGGCGCAAAACACTTCCAAATCTCACGAAATCACGTGACTATGGCGGAGGGTTTCTCCCCGCGTCAAGATCAGGAAAGGTAAGAAATGTCCAAATGTTTCATCAGCAGCAGCACATATTGATGCAACCAGCTGTACGAAAAATGGCAGACAACTGCTGGGTGCTGAGATTAACCTGTGTGTGTGTCCGAGGAGACTCCGCACTGCCTGGGGGGGATTCACGCGTGTCCTGCAGTACAGGCGTAGAGTCAGACCAACACTTCAAAACATGCATGAATCAGCTGCAGGTTGCATCCGAATAATAAAGAAATCATCCAACACACGTTAACACACACATTTAACCCCCACACACATCTCACAGGTGCTTTATTCTATCATACCAATGTTTCATGACTTTGTTAATCACTTTGTTCCTAATGACTTAATATCATTGTTTTCTGTTTCTGTTTTAGTTAGTGCTTTTTAAAAAGTAGGCTACCAATGTATTGGGGTCCTGGGGGACCCCAGTCAAAAGCACCCAATTCCTATGCAGTTTTAATAGATGGAACTGTTTTGATTACTAATTTGAGTTCATATTTGACATGAGTCCTAATTTAAAATATTACACACTATCTACTTTTGCATTGAGAGACAAATAAAAAAAATGCTTAAGTTTGAATGACTATGGGTTTATTTCAACTATTTATTATTAATTTATTATATTTTGTTCCAAGTACTAATGTGGACTTGGGGTAAAAGCTGTAATTTTTATTAAAGAAAAAAATATATTTTAGTTTTACACAATATGCAAATTAACTGTAACTTTCCTAAAATAATAGTAACCTGTTTTTTTTCAGATGACATTAGTTACATAACTAATTATGTTTTGAGAATACATTTAACATTTTGCCATGACGGTTGTTTCTTACAGTAGTTTATTTTTGAGGTCCCCAGGGATCCCAGTCCGTAGTCCTTGTATGTTAAATATGTTGGTAGGATGAGGGTTAAATGGCAGAATGCAAATAGCAGTTACAGCTAAAATGATTTATTATACTTTAGTGGCTGATTTAATAAAAGTGTAGCCTGAATGTGTTACTGCATGTAAGTTAACTGATAATTCAAAGCTGCTGCAGCCATAAGATGTTCTGGCTCATGCAGATAAATACTCACTTGAATAAATATGTCCATGCTATACTGAGTCAGGAAATGCAGCTGGGAAGAGTAACACACCTAACTAAAGTATGTATTTACATTTAAATTACCCAGGCAGGTTAATCAGGAACAGTTAAACCTTGGTAAGAGGCAAAATGCATTTTGATGCAAATCAAGTGGAAAAAGGAGAAAAGAAATATCAGTAATATAAATGATGCTCATAACAGGTTACAAGAATAAGAAGGTAGAGACTTATGAGGGTATTAATTTGCAAGGAACACACTTGAACTTGAGGTGTGAGGCCAATTTAACCTTCCTCCTAAAGCAAAGGTGCAAATAGGGTGAAGGTTTTCAGAGTAACTTTTGATTATTTCTCTCAGTCACACAAATTCTACACGAAATTGAACCTTACAAAGTGTTTATGGTATTGCTCATAGGTTTTGGAAAAGTGTAACTAAACCTCAAAGGCACAGACAAGACTGTGCAGGTATTAGTAAACCAATATTTCCTCAGAAATAATGTTTGTGAGACTCCATAAACTACTCCTTTCCTTTTCCTGCAGGAGCTTAAAGATGTCCGCAGTCATAGTTGTGCACGGTGGGGCGTGGGCCATACCGGATGAACTGGCCAAGGCCTCTGTTGATGGAGTAAAAGTTGCAGCAAGTGAAGGGTTTTCAGTGCTGAAAAGAGGAGGAAGTGCACTGGATGCTGTTGAGGCAGCTGTGAGGGCTATGGAAGATAACACTGTGTTTAATGCAGGTATACTGTACAGAATGATTCTTGCATATACATTACTCTTCTTCTTTTCTCTCATTAATTTAAAAAGCGTAAAACTACCAACTACTCCCACCTGTCTGCACAGGAGCCAATCACTGACGATCGCCATTTTCTTTATCAATTCAGTTAGATTGGTCTGTAGCGCACTGTCTCCATCTGCTGGTGGTGATGCCAACATTCATCCAGACTCCATCTACCATCTGAGTGATGATGATGGTCAGTGGACGTCAGGTTGCTGACTGATTATGAGGCTCATCCTCATAATCCGGCATTAATCCCAAATTCAGTCTGCACCAAAATCTAATCTATATTACAGATTATGTCTATAAACGAGTCTGTCCTGCCTGATAAAAATACCTCAGTCTTGAAAGACATAAACTTGCCCAATAGAAGGTAGACTTCTGTACACTGTACAAAAAACAATCTGCTAGTGTTTAAATTAATGTTACTTCTTTAGGCGGGAACTTGAACTTAAAATTAATATAAACCTGAATAATTCTATTTTAATTCTATAATAACTCAGGGTCTTGACTGTGACTGTTAACGAACGGTGAATGGACAGTATTCAGTGATGAATCAGGATAGATCAGCTGTTGGCACAGTGATGCATGTCTTGCATGTGTAGTTTTTTGTCAGTGTGAACACAAAACAAATACTGCCAACATGCTTCACATAGACATAAATGAAATATTTAAACAATTAAGCTGTACTTTAAGATTTTTAAGTCGACATTAACACCAATTGAAACCATGAGATCAGATGCATTTTATGTACCATAGTACATACAAACTGGACATCAATTTATTACTGCTTTGTCACCACCATGTGGACTTGTGAGGCTGTAGCAGGCAACATAAAACCTCTGCACACAAAGTAAATCGTATCTCCAGCCTGCCATTCTCAGCACTTTACCGGCACTATCAGCAGTGCACGGCTCTGAGAACACCTGCATCAGATGTTTGTCTGAGCCATTGGACAAGTTAGTTTCTGATTGTGACATTTAATTGTAGGGTATGGAGCAGCGCTCAATGCTGATGGAGAAGTGGAGCTGGATGCCATTATCATGGATGGAAAGACACTTGGTAGTGGTGCGGTGTCTTCAGTGAAGAACATTGCCAACCCAGTGTCACTGGCACGGGCAGTGATGGAAAAGGTGTGGTCTTAAATATTGCTTTTGTGTCTCTTTAAAAGAAACCGTAGAAGACCACTGATCCTTTTTTCTGATGTCAAACAGCCTTTGTGTGCAATGAACTGAGTGGTATTACCCATCAATGATAACCTAACTTTTTCTTACATGGAAAATCTCAGACTGCTCACATCATGTTGACAAGCAGAGGTGCAAACCTGTTTGCAGAGAGCATTGGCATGGTCACAGTTCCCACTGATACACTGGTGACTAAGTATGAGAGGAAAGAATGGGAGAAGCACAAGAATTATGTTACTGGAGTAATGGAAGATTTCAACTCTCAGTGGTAAGTATCTGCAGTGTTTGACTTTATTTTGACCCCTTTTTGTCTGGACTTAACTTTCCTCATAAATCTTTACACTGCATCTATTCAGCCTGACTAGCCCGGTGTGAAACTACCCTGAAATAAAATAAATCTAAACTCTGAAGTCCGCTTGGTAGAGAATGTGCTGGATGTATTTAAAAAAAATGTTCTCAAAATTCATCCATTCTGAAAACTCCACTGTATTTTGGCCCAGCTTAGACAACTGTTATCAGTAAGTGAATACTTAGAGAACTGTTTTGCTGTTGGGGAGTGAGAGGAATTGTTTGCTACAGGAGAAGTGAAATATATTAACTGGCTTTGACAAATAAGAGCTGTACTGCACAGGCCATTTGCAGTACAGACACTTCTGACATTCAGTACAGAGCTCTAAGCACTGATTCTTCTGTTCCTAAAAGTTAATAGAGAAAAGGCTCATTGTCTGGTCTAAATGACTTGCCATGTTCTACAATGTAGCTGCTGGTATATTAACACATGGTGGATGTACCTTTTTTCCTCATTTTAGGGCCCATGATACTGTTGGGGCGGTCGCTGTGGACTTTGCTGGTAATGTTGCATGTGCAACATCAACTGGAGGGATCAGAAATAAAATGGTTGGCAGAGTAGGAGACTCTCCGATCATTGGTGTGGCTTCATTTACTCACACTTTGTCAAATAGGACTTATTACACTGTCAGTTGCAGAATTAGATTAAATGAAATCAGAAGTCATTATCAAGTCTGATTTAATCACATCTTAAATGATTTCATCTGAACAAGTTACACTTTAAGAGCAAAATCTATCATTTCAATTATACTCTCAGCTTTGTTTTTATCATTACTTTTTGTTGAGTCTAGCTTCTGATAGTATTTGGGGACACCAATGTGGGAAAAAAAATGATTTAGTGTTGTTTTTCATGTTCTCTCTTGTAAAAAAGGCTCTGGAGGATACGCAGACAACTTTAGTGGTGCAGTGTCTTGTACCGGTCATGGAGAGTCTATTCTTAAAGTCACATTGGCCAGACTCATTCTTTCACATATTGAACAAGGTAAAATATCACACTCTCTACAACTCTCTACATTAAGGCAAGACACATATGTTGGACTTACTGTGGTCTCAATATAATTTGATGTCACCACTTCAGTTTTTGGGATAATCATTAAAACACCAAACACTGAAATGAATGAATGACTGAATAAAATTAAAATAGTGTAAATGTCTTATGAGTTTAGTATAGTTTAGTTACGGTTTTGCATTTTAGCCTGTCAGTTTTATTATTTGTCTTTTTTTTTTGTCTGGCAATGCAGAATTAATGCAAATGTTTCTAAACATTTTTTTTTAGCTGAATCTGATTTGACGATATAATGATTTTAATGACTTGACCGCATATCAATTCCCTAAATATGTTTCATTAGTTAACTATTTTCATATTCCCCTTATACGCAGGTAAATCAGCAGCAGACTCTTCACAGTTGTCTCTGCAGTACATGGCAGACCGTGTCCGCGGTGCAGGAGGCGCTATTATAGTTTGTCCATCAGGACAGTGGGCAGCCACATTTACCACGGAGCGAATGGCTTGGGCAGCAGTGGATCATGGCGGTCTGTGGTATGGATTAGACCCAAATGAAAGATTTAAAGAGCAGTTATCCCAATAACTATTTTAACACAGTTTTTATATTTATTAGTCACAGTATTGGGCCATATAATAGGGAGCTGTGTTTCACATGTGTATTCTACTAATTCACTATGGTTTGGATCACTTGGTCTGTCTTGGTGGACATTTGCTGCTGTCCAAATCAAATGAGTAGTGTTGTCTTCTTTCTGATCTGCAATATAAAAGCTATGTAATTTGACACGTATGCACAGTGAAACATAAACCGTAAACGATGGAGAAGGTGGATATTAGAATATATAAGTCTAAAGATCTGTTATGTAAGCAACTAATCCATACATTTGAATAGTTTTTTATATCCCCTGAATTCTGGATTGCATATTACATGTGCAAATAAATTATGTCTGATTTATTTTATTAAAATCTCTTTCCACATTTGTGATATTAGCAGTGTTTCTCTATCCAGAACTGTTGGCCCATTTGTACTCCAACTCCACAATAGCACCCCTGATCCAATTAAGGTCTAAACATTTTACATGACATGTCCATCAGCTCAGGTGTGTAAAAGCAGAGCAAAGACCTGCAGGACTGGTGGCTGTGGAGGTCTTGTTCCTGAAAGACTATTAAAGGTACAGAATGTGGCCAATATATATTGAATATGAAAGTAATTAAAAATGTGTGTAAATGTAAAATCTGTGTAAATGTGTTATTTCTCAAATTTGATGGTCTCAATTTACGCCAGTATTCAAAGTCATTTCTTGTAGCTGATTCTGACCATAGTGTACCTTTTAAGAAGATGTCTACTGGTTTTCAGTGCTGCCATCTTTGTTAGCAGTAAACTAGTGGATAGGATAGAGAACCAGTTGTCATCCTGGGAGTTCCTATTTTAGTAATGATTTGTTTGGTTGGCATTCAATAAAATGAGCTCTTAAAGCTGAGCTAATTAATTGATATCAGTACTGTATGTCCGTGAAACAAATCTGACTTTTTTTCACTATTGGTTGTTCATTTTCATTTCATTCATTCATTCAGTTGGTTTTCAGTTCTCTTCAAGCACAATGGACTATTAAGAGGTTTTTAACATAACAATTGCCTCATTCATAACCCTCCACTTCATTTGGCCAGCAGCATTGTTGGCTTGGCTTCATCCTTCGAAACAATGGCTGCTCAACCAGAGACTCTCGCTGTATACAAACCTGATTCAGAATCATAATTAGAAAGTATGATCATGTGCTCCAACTGTGATTTAAGATATATGGGCAGCTATCAATGGCTGGTTCATATGGTGCTATTGTATATTTAAAAACAGACAGAGAAGAGTACCAAGTTTATGTTTTCATAGCACAGCAGTATCCTCCTAGACTGGAGACATATTTGTATGCCTTCTTTACAAGTTACCCAAAAGTAATTTTTCATTTACAAAATTACTTTTGGGTAACTTGTTTTGATGCTGTCGTTAGGGCTGTAGATGTGCATATTGAAGGCTTTCAAGCTGAAATATGATTTTAAAATCGCTTTAATCTTAAAGAAAGTAAGTGAAAAGAACCTGATCATGTGGTAACTAAACTATTTAAAGACCTGTCCTTTAGTGTTATTATATGGACTTTTAACTTGCTTTTTGGGCTCCTTTTTACAATGGTAAAAAATAAACTAATTTGCTTTCCAGGCAAGAGGGTGTCAAATATTTCATATATATATGGAAATAAATTTGAAATGTTGACTCAAAGCAACATAGTTTGCTCTTCAAGACAGTTAACCCCTCTGAACTGTTGTTTACAAAGCGTAAGGATGAACACCATGCTGTACATATGTGTTATGTTTCTACTATCAGCTGCTACGCTCCCTGTAAACAGAAGCCACGTGACAAGCAGCGTTGCCTGTCAGGGGGCTTTGCAGCAGCGGGACGAATGACGGCTGACTTAGAGGAAGTTACTGGGAGCATACTGGAGCAGCTGTGCTAGTATGTAACCTTACATAGTCGAATACACCGTTGCACCAAGAGAGGTAAGAATCTTGTATATATGAAAAACAAATATTTCTAAATATCCAAACTGCAAGTGTTGGAACAGATGCATGTGGGCGTGATCATTTAACGTCCGCTAGCAGCTCTCAGGCTATAAACAAACTTGGTATCTAAGGCCTACGCTAAAGCGACCAAGCTAGCCTGCCTGATTTAGCATCGAGCTGTCTAGCTAAATATTTACACATTTTATGCAACACATTTTAGCCTCTCCAGCAAAGATATTTGTTGGCGCAAATGCAATTCATAAGAACAATTCTGGAGTTTGAAACAGTGTGTTGTCTTTGGTGGTAACTTCCTCCAGAAGTTACCGTTAGCTTGCTAACATTCACGATCGCGTTCTGCAGCGGATTGTTGTTAGCCGTCCTATCACGTTAGCATGCTAACTAGCGAACACCTCATAGTCGGAACGTGTTCACAGAAACGCGATATTTCATACGGATACTAAGTTATATTAGATTTTTTTATTTAACTCGTCTAAAGATCCACACCTGTCTGCTAACAGATTTAAGTAGTGGTTTTGGTTTATGCACGGTTAAATTTTGGCCTGTTCCAGGTTGTGTAGTTGTAACTTACTTGATTTTAAAAACGTTAACTTGTAGGTCATTTAACATTAGTTCTCCTCTTAGAAGGTTCTACAAGTTGGTCACAGGAATCGTTTTCTTGTACTTACATACCTATACCTCAAGCTTATTGGCAGTGTACAATTTTCTGCTATGCAAACTTGAATGACCCACGGAAAATGGCCAAAATCTGGGACGCTAGCGACGTTGGCTTAACGTAGCAGGGCAGCTACCAGATAGCATTAACAACTGATGGAGACACCCCAGAAGCGAAGTCTTAAGCTTTGTGTCACTTTATGTTCAACAACTGTACCATTTATCTACTGTACAGTGTTGTCTCTAATGTAAGTTTATCCACTACAGACAACACACAAGTACTTGTTGTAACTGTAATACTGTGTGCTTGCCAGTAGTCATATCGTAAAGTTTTGTCAAACTAGTTTGGACTTGGAAAGCAGTGAGTATCTGCTCAGATCCTCACCGCCTTGCTTAGAGTAGACCATAGTGGTCCCCTGAAACCAGTTAGACGCATTCTGTGCTGCTGAGATGATGGGCATGATAGCAGCATTGTTAACATAATTTTGCTTGAACAAAATGGTAATTTGACGCCTGCTTTCTCTACATTCTGTCTGTGTTGTTTTGATACAGGAAGGCAGCAGCATTCATGGATATTGTGGACACCTTTAACCATTTAATACCCAGTGACCAGTTGGATGAGTCCCTGATAATAGGTCAGAATTTGGAATGTGAAGCCAGTAATGAGTTTGGGACAGGACTCGGACTGGAAGATTCACTGAAGAACATGCTCAGTGACAAAGATCCCATGTTTGGGTGTGCAAGCTCTCAGTTCAATCTGCTGGATAATGAGGACTCCACTTTTCAGATTGCTGGCTCAACAGGTATGTTAACGGACAAAACAGACGAATCAAATGTCAAATGTAGATTTGTACTGATTCTAAACTTTGATTAAAAGCTAATTAACATACGCTACTACCAACACTTCATGTGGCTGCTCCACTATATAACCCATTCAAAGTTAACCGGAAAACTTGGTAGAGGAAGTTTTAAGTATACGTTAACAGCTTGCTAATATTATTAATTCATCAGCAGCACCTTTTCTCCATGATGGTTTTCCTCTGTTTTGAATAGATATGCAGGGAAAATCCTCACTGTCAACACACACATTTTAATGTCAGTGTTCACACTATCAAATATCACATTCAAACTGTGTCAAAAACCATGACACTAAAAATGGTTCTATGTTTTGAAATGCTGATGAAATACAGCAGCTGAGGAAAATTCAGTAGTGGTTCAATGTTTTTTAAAACATTTTTTATTTCTTTTTATTTTATTATATTTTAAAGAGACAATATACAATGAGAGAGTGCCATTGTAAATGTGCCACTGTCAGCCACAATGGCTCATTTTCAACTGTTTTTAACTCTATTTATCTATGACTATAAGTGTTTAAGTTTTTTAGTAGATTATTTGCCCCTCACATTGATACACAGGGAGATGAAGTACATTTGTTTATTTTTGGCTGTTGCAGGTCTCGATGATGGTTCAGCATCCACAGCCCTCAGCAGTGAACTGACTGTTGCCAAAACCACACAAGTCAAGCGACCTGTTGGCAGGCCAAAGAAACGTCCACGTAATTTAGAATACGGTAAGTTGGTGCTCGTTTAGGTTCCTGTTTCCACCATGACACTTTCAAATTAGAGATGGTGTGACACATTTTACTATGTTTTCTTTCTTCTTGTTGAAACAGAACAAAGCAGCGGTCCACAACCTGCTAACACATCCACCAACACCATGGCCCGAGGACGACCAGGAAGGAAGCCAGTGAACAGGCTACAGAAGTCATTTCTTATTGAGAAAGGAGTTAAAGGTGCCCAGCTGAAGAAGGAATTAACTCTGGGAGGGCGTATTAATGTTAAGGATGTTGATAGTGGATTGTGGCTGAAACCTTCGGTTGTATTGAGACGATTGACAGTCACAATTGGAGGATTCAGGATTGAGCTGCTTCCAGGACCCTCGTACACACATGTTGAAACAAGCCAGTCTGCATGCCTTGACGATGGTTTTTCGTATGGTGGGGACGTTGGGCTTGCCGTGTTGCCAGATGATGCTGTCAATGTACAGAATCCCATACCCGAGAATGTGGCAGAGGCGGATGTAACTGAGAAGAGCTCAGCTGATGATGCAGCCCTCGGGCTGGGCCCGTATGTGAATCCTAACGACGTGCAGACCTCCAACGGGACATCAATGGGCAGTGCCTGCACGCAAGGGACAAAACTTGACAATCAGAGTGTTTCTGGAAAGGAAAAGCCGGTCAGTAAAGGAAAAGACCACATCAAACAGCCACAGAGCAATGAGAATAACGGAACAACTGTTAGTAATAAAACTGATAAGGAAAAACAACAGATTGTGGCCAAAACGTTGCTCAAGTCTAAACAAGGACAGACTTCTAACAAGAATAAGGACATGGTTTCAGGTAAACCAAACAACATGATTAAGGGACCTAAAGTATCCCCAAACATGCCATCTACAATCATCCAAAGAGAAGACATGCACAAAATGAAATCTCTGAAGGAAAAGAAAGACATTGCACCATTGAAAAGGCCTGCAGAAAACACCCAAAGTGAGCATGCTACAAAAATGCAAAAGATACAGGGTACAGGAGATGGTAAAGTGAAGCCAAAATCGCCAAGTACACCTAGCTCTGTAGTGAAGAAGATCCCATCAGCTGGCAGCCGTGTTGATCAGCAGGGACCAACTAAACATGCTCATCCTCACAATAGCTCCAAAGTTGAGACTGCTCACCCGGCGCACGGCCGTCCAGGCCATTCTTTAAAAACGCCAGATGAAGGAGGGCAGGAAAAGCCCAAACTGAAAAAGCCGGAGAAGATCCTTCAAAGACAGAAAAGTAAAAATGCAAGAAGCATCTCGGTGGAAGAGCCACAGCTGTTTATTCCAGATAATGCTCCTTTCGCGAAGAAGGAAACTGCTGAGGAGCAACCTGCTAACAGCGAGACTGTGTGGGATGGAAACAACTGTTGTGGTCTGTGCAAAAAACACCACAATAACATGTAAGTGTTGCTTTTTAGAGTACAAGGCAGATTATTTTGTTACTCAAACTTAATTAGTGAATGTTGTAGGTTTACCTTCACAGGTGTTTTTTTTTTCTTTTTGTTACAAAACTATGAACAACATTGAATTGTTGGTAGTTCTACATTTACTCAGCACAGCATGCAATATTTGAGGGATTTTAAGACTTGATGATAGACACGATGAAGGTGAAAGCTAATGAATGAATATTGCACAAATATAAAAACAGTCAGTTGCTCTGTTGTCTGGTTAAAATGAGCAGGTGTTTTTGATTAAACAAAAAAGGAATTTTAATATTTGTGGCATATTTGCTCTGTGGCAGAGTGTATGTGGTGCTCAGACCGCTCAGGTCTGCAAACACACTTTTAATACTAGGTGTCCTTTTTCAGGTTCATGGTAGGCTGCGGTCGCTGTGACGACTGGTTCCACGGCGACTGCGTCGGTCTTGACCTGACAAAAGTGCGTGAAATGGAGGAGGAGGACCAGATGTACGTGTGCTTGAAGTGCTGTGAGGAGGAAAGCAAAAAGGTGGAGCCTGAGCCCCCGAGTGCAGCCAAACCAGAGGTTCACGCAAAGACTGAGGTACAGGATCATAAGCTGCCTCCCAAGCCCCAACCAGGACCATCCCAGACACTCACATCAGGAGGGGTCAGACCAGTAAGAAAGGTAAGCAGTGTCGCCATGAGTTTTTTAATAAAACTGTTTGATGCATTCAAGAAATTTAAATATATTATATACAAAGGATATTTTATTTGTTTTCCCCAGCTAATTCATCCTCTGATATTAATCATAGCCAGTGTTACCACAACAGAAGGGTTTGTTGTCTTTTTGCTTTTACTTTGCCTTTACAGAAGGTTTGCACATTGGGTGCGTGGTTAACATGGTGTACTCACCAATGTTTAGTACATTTTCCCACACAGAAAACTCACCCTGTATTCCTTTTAACCTTTGGCAGGGGGGGTTATAATATTTCACGTTATCTTAATCACATTTTAGTTTTCTTTCTTAATGACCAGCAATATTAATAATGTCTTTGTTTGTGCTTTTTGCATTTCTCTCCTAAAATAGGATTCTGATAGAAGGCAGTCCACAGATGTCAGAGAAGCAGCTCATAAAACAGGTATTTGTTGGGGGCTGTGAATGTAAAAATACATTTGCTTTTTTGGCTTGTTCTGTCTTTGATGCCACCTTGAGGTTCAAGGCCAGGCTGGGTTCACTGGGTTTGTAGTTCTGTGTTATTACAATGTGTAAACAAGATTGAATACAATTCACAATACATGAATGAGTTTTTAAATTTTTTATACATAGGGTGACAACAGGTTTTTTGTTATTTAAATTGAAAAAACTTCATTAGACCTTTTATACTGCCAGTTCAGATATGTGTCATAGCCTCGCCGAAACCCAGAATGGTCTCCCAGCTCACTGTTAAAGATATAGTTATAGATAGTTCTAAAACTCAACAAAGTTTAGTTGTGTTTCAAGACATCACGTGAGCAGGGAGGACATTTTTTGGAGTCTCAAATACTGTTTTACTGTGCATTATAAAAATAAAACACAAAAAGGGAGTGTATCTGTAGGGTAAGGGTTTCTTAAAATAGCTGCAAACAGTTGTGTTGTTGCTGTTTGCTTCATGTTGTGAACCCAATGTGGCCAAAAAACCAACTTCATACTAATTAAAACGCTCAATTTCAGTGTCATCTTGCTGCCTAATACAGTTTGTCTACATACTGTTGTGGTCAGGTTGGCTTGCTGTAGCCCATCCAGAACTTACTTGCTTTCCATTTGTTCAGTACAAAGGAGAATAAAAAAAATCCTCATTGTCCTTTCTTGGATATTAGATACAGGGTTCGTAGAAAGTCTTGAAAGTTTGGAAAATGCTGAATTTTAACCATTATGTTTTCAAGGTTAGGAATATGCTTGAACTCAAATATACTCCTTGAAAAATGTTTGATTTTCAACATAATCTGGTGTTTCATCTACACAACCACTCTTGTAAACCAAAAATCTTTTCATATTTGAAATGAAACGATCCCGTTGTCATATTTGTTTGTTGTCTCCTGGCACTTATAGTAACAACTTAGATGTGATGATAAAGGCTTCGAGAGTCTGGACATTTTTGGTTTAGGTACCTCTGAAGTGCTTGAAAGTGCTTGAATTTTGCTCTTAAAAAGCTGTACGAACCCTGTAGATAATATCTAAAGTTGCAAACATTTTTCATATTAAGCATCTGTGGATGTCACATTTTTGTATCACAACTCTGTGTTGAATCTTTAATATTTTGTAATCCTTCTGGTTTCCCCCGCCTGCTCAGTAGATATCATTCTGTCTTCATAGGCGTTCAGCTGAAACAAGAGACAAAAAGTAAGACTCCATCATCAGCTTCAAAGAAACCTGTGTCTGTGGAGGCGATCAGGCGAAGTGTGCGTGATTCCCTAAAAGAAATCCTTATACAGAGGTAAGTATTTCATGAGTAAAAGTAATTAAAATAATTGTGTAAATACTGAAATTTTCATTCAAACAATTTACAAATGATTACCTAAGTTCACCATACATGTGATGCTTTGTGCATTTTAGGTTGAAGGAGTCTGATTTGAACATCTCAGTGGAGAGGGCCTCTGAACTTGCCAAGAAGACAGAGAGAGAGCTTTTTCACTTGTATAAAGACACCGACAACAAATACAAGAACAAGTACAGAAGCTTAATGTTTAACCTCAAAGATACTAAAAATAATGTAAGTTCCATTTTAAATCAGACATGATCCGAATGTAAAGTGTCTTGGTGTTGCATTTCAGTTTTAATATAAACTTAGTTACATTTGCTTTATTTAAATTTATTTTAATTGTATTTTTCAGGTCCTCTTTAAGAGGGTTCTCAAAGGGGAAATTTCTCCTGGTAACTTAATTCGAATGAGCCCTGAGGAACTGGCCTCGAAAGAATTGGCTGCTTGGCGACAAAGGGAGAACCGACATGTAAGTAATGCTAAAAAGTCTGTGCTGTAGTTTCTTACAAATTCGATCGCATAAATTCACCCTAATGACTCAGTAATTCCCAGAAGAGCTCACAAAAATTCGGATATGAAAGTTCAGCTCAGCAAGTAGCATTAACATAATATGCAAAACTTTCAGTAGCCCTCTAAAAAGCAATGAATTCTTCATTTTACAGACTATTGAGATGATTGAAAAAGAGCAAAGAGAGGTAGAGAGACGACCGATCACTAAGATCACACACAAAGGTGAAATTGAAATTGAGAGTCAAGAACCAGTGAAAGCACCTGAGCCTGCAGAGGTAAGAGACACGCCAAATATTAATCTGCATTACTGTATATTTACTACTAAAAGAGGGTGACGTGTCCACTTGAACTTAATTATTTTTTCCTCTTGTCAGCCTGACCCTCCCCCCATAGTGACAGAAGCCTCAGCAGAACCTCCAAAAACTCCTGAGAAGAAAGCAGAGAGTACCACGGAGAAAGACACAACCAACCAACACAAGTCTCACTTATTTGATCTACATTGCAAAATCTGCACAGGTAAACCCTCACGAGAGAAAAAAGATCCTCATCTCAGTCATTATAAGCTCTGCCTTTATCGCCACATTTTTCTGCATATAATGTGTCACTATCCTCAGTTACCAACTTGTTGTTACTTTTTTTTTTCCAATAAGGTCGTATGGCGCCCCCTGTGGAGGAGGCACCAACCAAAGTGGTCAAAGTTGCTACCACAGTGGTTAGGAGGCAGTCCACCAAAGCAGAAGAGACGAAGAGCACAACAACAACACCTGCAATCGATGATGACCTGCACCTCAGTGTTTTAGAGGAGAGCTTCCGAAATGCTCATTCAGGCTATGAAGGAAGGTAAGCTGTTATTTCGGACACTCTTAGTGGTTCTTCTATGCAACTTGTTTTTGCAAGCTTGCTTCATTGCTGTTGTATCCACCACAGGTCGGATCACACAGCTGGAAGAGATGAAGAGGCTGCTTTCCTTTCCACCCTGAAGTCCCTGTGGCGAGGATTCATTCATATGCAGTCTGTGGCAAAGTTCGCGACAAAAGCTTTCCCCGTCTCAGGCATTTTGGACAACTTGACTGAGGTAAAATGGACATAAGTGAACCTTTTTTAGAGTTTGAATAGCTGCTGCAAAGTATTTTGGACAAGAAGTACTGTCGGTATGGTTTGATCTTTTTTTTGCCCAACCCCCCCAACCCCCCAATAGGACCTTCCAGACAGCATTCAGGTTGGTGGAAGGATAAGTCCACAAATAGTGTGGGACTACTTGGAGAAGATTCGGGCAACTGGAACAAAAGTGAGTTTTTGGCCGCTTTCCTTCTTAAAGGGATTATACAACCCATGACCAAGAGCAGCTCGGGTTTAACTCCAGAAAATAAACATCCAGATTTGTAATGTCATGTGACGCATTATAGAGCTGCTCCACTGAAGAGTTCTGGTCAAACTTATGTGTACATGGACTGTAGATTTTACTGACTCATGCTTTTTCTTTAATTAAAGGAGGTGTGCCTGATTCGCTTCTCTCCTGAGACAGAGGAAGATGAGATCTCCTATACTCTTCTGTATGCCTACTTCAGCAGTCGCAGGCGTTTCGGGGTGGTGTCCAATAACCTGAAACAAGTGAAGGACATGTATCTCATTCCTTTGGGTGCCACTGAAAAAGTTCCACATCAGCTTGTTCCCTTTGATGGGCCAGGTAACCTGAACACAAGACCTATTTTCTCTTGGATAATTATTTTCTCTCAGTAAATTACACAAACATGTTTGAGCTTTCAAACTTAATTAATCTTTTAATTTGACAGGTTTAGAGAACAACCATGCCAACCTTCTCCTTGGACTCATAATTCGCCAGAGACCGAAAAGGGATTTTCTTCCCGTGGACTTGAACGAAACTGCGAGGATTATTCCTGAAATCAAGCCCATCACTGTCTCCACAAAAGAAACTCGAGCAACAGAGGAGGATGAGAAATTTTTCCTCTCTTCCTTGACTACTGCACATAATAAAGAGAAGGACAAACCACTTAACACTACTGAAGATGTTAAAGAGCCAATTACAGAATCTTTTGAAGAACCATCTGCATCAGAGGAGACCAACAATCAGGAAGCCCAAAAACCACTGCGCTTTCTTCCAGGTGTGTTATTAGGCTGGGGTGGGGAATTGCCACCTCTGCCAGATGTTGGAGGTAAATCTGCAACAACAGCAGATGACACCCAGAAGACCCAACCAGCTCCAAAAACAGAGGCATCGACTGGAAACTCAAAAAGTCCAGCAGCTGCTGCACCACGAGAGCGCTTTGTCATCAAGAAGAAAGAAGCTAAACCTGTTAAAGCTGAACCAGAGCTATCCAGTCCGACTGATACATCTGTTGCTAGCAACTCATCAGGAAAGGATGCTGCCGTGGTGACCCATGGAGCATCCGTCTCTCTCAAAGATAAGCCTCCAGATGTATCAACTGAAGCGTTCCTGGCAAGCTTGTCAGCAGCTCCAAGTGGGACTGAAACTAGCAGCACTGCCTCAGCAATCAAAGGCGACACTGGCCTTCTGTCTGAAACGGGAAAAGGAACATCTGAAGGGAATTCTTTGTTGCAGTCAAAATCCCAGGCTGCTTCAGCACACACAAATAGCTCAAAACCTCCTTTAAGTGGAATATTGAAAAAATCTTCAGTATATTCTGGTGTGAATGAAGACAAAACAACGGTGCTACAAAAGGATAAAGCCAACCACCCAGCTCCTTCAAGTCCTAAACCTGTTCCTGTGTTGAGCAGCAATAGAAATGATCCAGTTACACCATTTCACCAAGGATATTTACAGGTTTCTCAGGCCAAGAACAAACCTGAGGAAGAAAACCAAACAACTATTCCATCATTCCCTGGTGAAAAGGAAGATCCTGCCAAGTCCCAGGCTGGTGCCACAGTAACTCAGACAGTATACCCTCCTGCAGTCCCAGGACCAAAAGCAGTCTGTTACACAGAAGCCTCTGAGCTCCTACACGATTCAGTAATTGAACCAGCTCTCCCAGTATACAACAGTGCTGCACCTATGCCATTGCAGCAGCAACAGCCTCAGGTACCTGGCAGCTACGACTACCCAACTGGCCCTCCTCTTCACACTTTCTCCACTCTACCCACCCAAGATCAGAACCACACTACACCGTGGGCTCAGGATAGCACTTCGCAAGCTCCTCCTGGACTTCAGCCACAGTTCGCCGAGAGCTACTCTGAACCATCTGGCCAACCTCCAACCCTGGCCAAAGACAACAAGCGTCTAGAGGAGCGATACAGTGACCCGTGGGAGAGGCCGCGAAACACAGAGGACAGAGACCACCACGGGAGACACAGCCATCACAGGGATTCCCATCACGGGAAAAAGAGCAGACACCACGACCGGGAGAAAAAGCATGATCGCAGCCACGACGACAAGTACAGAGAAAGGAGTAGGCACCACGGACACTCAGACGACCGCTACGGTGAGAAGAGGAAAGAGAGGCAGCACAGCAATGACTACAGCAGCCGTCATAAGGACAGACACAGACACAGACGGGACTCTGATTATGAGAATGGACGGAGAAGTTCAAAAGACAGTTAGTCATAATTATATTTTAAAGCCCTGCTAGCGAGTGTTCGGGGCTCTAACAAAGACTTTGTTAGCTTGTTGAAACCACTTTGGCTATGTTGGCTGACAGTGGACTTGTTTTATATTGCGGCTTGCAGCTTATATACCATTTCCTTCATAGAAGTTCCATCTTATGTTATTGACAGTACAGCCAAAATGAGATATCATTTCAGTGGGCTTGTGCAGATCTTCAGTCTCGTGGTAACAAAACACGCGTGGACCAGTTGGTGAAAAGTTTATGTTGAACATTTGGCATGAATGTAACACAGAACTTTTAACTGAGGACAGTTGATCTAAACAGCAGCTTTGCTTTCTTTTCTTAATTTCTTTTAAATTGATTCAATATTTTATAAACTTACTTTCTGTTGGAAAAGTGTGTACATTTCAGCTTGTAATATACATTAGAGTTTAAGTGTGCCTTTGCACTGTGTGTTTATGTACAGTTCGTAATAAATCTAATCCTTTTTTATTATTGATTATAAAATAAACTTCTCATATTTCTTTCTAATTGTATTAAAGGTAAAATCACCTGGATACAGATTTACTTTGAACTATTTCAATCATTTTAGACAGTTACACAAAAACAGTTCCTGCCAAGGAATCAGACACGGGAACACACAGGATCAGATGAAGTGTTTATGAAATTTGTCCTTTCACATTGAAATAGTGACTGACTCAGTGTTTATAACATATTTGTTTCAGATATTTCATCCAATTTGTTCAGCTCTGAATCAGACAATGAACCCAATATTGGAACCTACTACCAAATCTCCTCATGGACTACTTTGTTGTAGGGCTAATATCAAAACTAATATCAAGATTAAGATCATGTCACAAAAGGAATTTTCAGCTATTGTAGATGTTTCTGAGTTTCACTACTCTTCATTGCCATCATAAACATTAAAACCCTCACTATTTTTGGGAAACAGCAGCGGCTTGGTATCTTTAAACAAATAAAAATTTCTGAGACTTCCTTCAAAGGCTTTTGAAAACAACCCGGAAGTGACAATTGAGACATTCTTGTATAATTCAAATCCTCCAAAGTAAAGCTGACCACCATAGTTTAAGGCCACGTAACGCTCAAATGGGTCCACGTCTTCGAAAAGGATTCTTTTATTGTTTAGGAACACCTGAATAATTGTGCTGTTCAAAGATACGGAGACATTGTGCCATTTGTTGCAGCAGAGTGTGACATTCCTGAAAGTTATTGGGAGGGAGAGTCTCTCCCCAAGATTGACTGCAACTTTGAGGTGACCGTTCTCAAGTCCGACTGCGAGGTAGTCGTCATCTTCATGTTCAGCCTTTCCCATCCACATGATTAAACTATCATTTGAGCTTGTGCGGAAGCTGAAAGAAACCTGTGTGTATTTAAAATTTCTCATGTTGTATCTCGGGTCCTGGTATTTAACATACGAGTTTCCCACAAACTTGAGCGTGTCTGTGGCTATTTCTGTGTTGCAGTACCTCCCTCCCCATCCTAAGGGGCATATGCAGCGGTATGAGATGACACTAGATGGAGCACATAAGGAACCGTGTTTGCAGATGTTGTTTACACAGCTTACAGACTGGTTACACAGAGAGCCAGTCCATGATGGCAGGCATACACATGTGAATGAGTCACTTCCTGTTGCCAAGCAGCGACCTTCGTTTTGGCACACCTTGTACCCGCAGGCAGTCCCATCCCAGTCCCCTACGTTTGCTCCACTTATCGCCCCAATCTCTGTTAACTCAAACTCTTGACCGTTGACTATAAGTTCTCTTAAACCACCAGTGAAGCCCATTGGCTCCCCTTCAGTTGCATCTGTGGAGACAAAGCTCAGGGTGGACACGCCCCCGACAAAGATGTCCGTAGCAACATCGAGGGTGGTCATCCCTTCAGTCCCATTCTCTCTGACCTCCTTATTATCCAGACTGAGGACGCCTTGGTGACCAATTCGGCCAGCCTTCACCGTGTGCCAGGTCCTGCCGTGTGTGTCCACTCGCGCAACAGACTGCAGGATGTGGGTGCCATCCCCAAGATTGAATCGCAGCTGGACAAACCCAGATGTCAAGGAGAGGCAGAAGAAGTCTCCTGTAGGAAGAAAATAAAACGAGGTTCAGGAAGGGTCAGTTCATCTGCTATGAATAAATATTACGAATAAATAGTTATAACGTAACCTGTTCACAGCAGTGTCCGTTGATTAACCAGAGTTACAAAGACATTGTTTATGGAAAGACAAATTAGTGTGGAACTTTTTAAACATAATGTTTAAATGCTCTGCCAACATTTCTGCATTTACACATACAGCACATACTTGCACCTTGATTGACATTTTATATTTGCACACTTTCCTACTTTGTACTTGCTACACAACAATTTTCATTGGGATAAATCTTACCTTATTTGTTTTGTGTTAAATTCTATTTATACTTTTTCCATTTTTCCATTTTTTGTCCAGGTCTAATGCTGGATTAAATCTGTGTTTTTTTTGGCTTTCTCTTCGTCTTTTTTTGCTTTGTGAATATATTGTGTTATGTACAGTAAACGTTGTTTATGACAATCAAATCAAATTGTATCATTTGAGTAACTGTACTTTCCAGTATTTTACAAGAAATAAGCAAGGATTTGAGAAAAGTCAGATAAAAGATCCTTAATTTGAGTAGCAGAACAATATTTTTCTTTTTTCCTGTCCCGTGAATCACCTCAAGACCCTCCAGATTAATCTTGTGATGTCCAGGCACTAGAGGTAAGTAAGAAAATATGTTAAAAATATGTTGTTTTTTTCCGGAGGTCTGTCAGTAGAGTACTGCTACTTAAGCTGCCTGACATTAACTACAGTATAATCACTTTTACATTACACAGAGTTAAGCAAAATAGGTCAGTTTAGCTCAAGTATTGATTTAAAAGTATTATTCATCTTTACCTAACATATTGATGGTATCAGTGCACAATATAATACCAATATGATGCAAAACCTCTAGTTAGATGCATTTTAGCACAAGATACTAACAGTTTAAAGAATAATTCAAGCTGATTTGTCCTATGAATGTATAGAACTGTGTATCCAACATTGCATTATCATGTATCTACTCAATTGAGATATTTGTAGAGTTAAGTGCAAAGTTTCTATCATGTGTTATTCTTTCATTATGCTGTCGAAACAAAGAATGAATGGTGTATAATGTGTAACATGGTGGCAGGACAGAGAGAAAATAGTGATCCTGGTTCTAAATGTGGAACTGAATGTCCTTACCAGCTCTGGCACTGAGATGTTGTGCAGTGTAGACAAGGATGCCATCAGGTGATAAAGGTTGGAACTGCAGCTGCAAAACAGCCTTGTGTCTAATACTCATAGGCGGGAATGACATCCATGAAGACTGGTTACCGCTGAAGAATGGATCACTGATGGTCAAAGCTGAACAAGCAAAACAAAATAGCAGTTAAATAATTGAATAGTGAAGGTCTTGTCTTGTTAAATAAAAAACAAACAAACATATATAACGACACAGTTATGGTTCAATGATGCAACCTTTCTCGCAGTAGAGTCCCGCAGTCCCCAGGGGGCACTGGCAGGTATATCCATTCGGGAGAGGGATGCAGGTGGAGCCGTGGGCACACAGAGGAGGGGGGCTGTGCTCAACATCACACACAGACACGGTCTCAGAACAGAGCGCTCCCTTCCATCCTAATGGGCACTGGCAACTGCAGACGGACACAGTCAGACACTGTGAAAAGCTTGTAAACACTGTCATTTCCTTTCGCTATACTTGCACTGTGTAACTGATTTTCTATAGGTTATTGATGGCTAGTCATAATACATATGGGAATATACACAAAACGTAAAGTTGTTGCGTGCATTCCACTCAACTATAAAGCCTACATGTGTTGGAATCATTATATATAATCCGAAAATGAACACTAAATATAGTTTATTTTCACTTACTATACAGATGAGCCAGAGTCCACACACGTCCCTCCGTTCCTGCAGTGAACATGAACACAGGGGGTGACTCCACACTGACCCACACTGCGCCCAAAGGCTGGATGTCCCGCAGGCTGTCCCAGTACTTGGAACTTTCTGTCTCTTCTTGTGCAAAATTGCACATCAAAAATGCACCCTTTGAAACGAACAAACACGCGATGTCAGAGGGATAGCTTTCATTTCTCTGATAGGGGACTATCAGAGGAAACGCAACATTCCTTATTTTCCTTGTATGAAGATAAAAGGTGCGCAAACCTGAATTGTGTTTCCCACTCAAATAACAAAAAGGAAACACCCCTCAAAATGTGCGCAGTGTCTGAAATGAATCTCTTTGATGGTTGTTTATTTTATCGTGTGACACCACAAAATTTTATATATATATATATATATATATATACTTAAATCTGCTTGTCATTATAAGATGTTAACTCTTGAATTTGATGGTATAAAATATGGTATATGCAGTCTCTACAGTTCACATCCAATATGCCCAAGTTTTTAAATCCAAGTCCAACCCCCCCGTCATCATGCATCTACCTCGTCATATTTGCTTTGTGCTTTCATGATTCAATTTTATCAAGACAATATTTGCTTTGGCCTGTACCTGCAGAGCACAGGGCCTTCTATAAATATAAGGCCTGAGCACAAGCCCTGTAGTCATCTGCACATGCAGACTCCCCTCTCTCTGCTGCATTAGTCATTGGCATAAACAGGATGCAGGGGAAATGTCATGCTCATTCATGAATATTCATGGCATGATGCTGTCTACTTGGCAGACTCAAGTGATGGCTGCGGTGCTGCAAACATAGACCGCCGATAAGCGAAGCAGATTCATAAGGAAGATTATAAAAGCTGGCTATTTTTGTTTTAGCTGCACACACTGCTTCTTGTAACAGAACCAAGAAACCCGAGGAGCCAAGTCTAGCAATTATACCTGTCAGACAAAAAGCCAAAAGTAAAATGTGCAGTTAATTTGTTTTTGCAGTAAACGTTTTCTTACAAAACTTTAAAAATTGTTTTCTACTAAGTTCCTGTGGCAATCTTTAATAATCAATATCTTTTAGCAAGTCTGATAAAAATATCTGCATCAAAGCAATGAAATCAGAGTTTTTAAATTGACAAACCCCGTTTCTTGTTATTTGATCAACAGCTTAAATTGAGTAACTGATTTTTTTCCCCAGCAACCTCCTCTGCCACCTTTCCACAGGGGAGTGTGGATCTGTTGATAACTGGGAGTGAAGTGCATTATCAGTGTGTTCACTGCCAGCCATCATGATTAGGGCTCGAGGAAGGTCACACAGATCTGATTAGACGCTCATGAGTTCTCATTACATCCTGAGTAGAGAGGTTATGGTTCCACCAGTGTCGCCTGGCTCAGGTAGTGCTTACCAGTACAGGGGACTGTGACAGTCTGATACAGCATGTGCAAACTGATGCTCTGCCGTAGCCGAAGCTTTTGAAGGTTTATTTGGTGAGCAGAAAAATGAATTATATGATGATAAATAAGCAAACACGTAAAATCGCTCCAGTCCTTAAAAATAAAAAGCTCTTGTTCACCTCAAATGGATCTGCCATGACATTTTATAATAACAAGCTTCATTGCAGTAGTGCAGAGACTGCTGAATATGGTTATGATGATATTCATAGCTGTTGTCATCATTACGGCTATGGCAATTTTGCTCCACAGCTTCGCATATTAGCAGGCACAATGAATGCTCTCCAGAATACATTCCTACATGGGGTCACCTGAGAGAAAGCATAAATGATGTTGATGATGACAAAGATTATTTGTATGGCATCTTGTTCAAGTGACTTATCAGCAGTGGAATGGATGTGCACACAACGCAAAACTGTACGGGGTGTGAAGTGATTAAAGGGTGCAGACACAATCAACCTCAAAGCTCTGTTCAGGCCTCATACACAGTCAGAGCCGGTAACTCCTTTATCATTACACACCGTCCCCTTTGCTTACAAAGAGACAGAGATCCTGGGAGAAAATCCAAGTCCCAGTGCTCTTCACTCCAGACAGCAGTATTGGGTTGTAATAAAGCCGCAGCAATCTTACCCTGAAAGCCATGACGGAACCTGGAGCCAAGTGGCAGCAGTTCAGGGGTGTACTCATTATATCCACCCACAAAGAGCTGGTTGAAAACATTGAGGCCCACCAGGGGTCCTGGAGATGATCCTGTTCTGTTACGTTGTCCATCAACCTGAGAAAGACATAGTAAAATGTCAATACTCAAGCCAGAGTCTTACCATCTGTAGGTGACAGCGTGGGAGCACAATTTATTTAAAAATCTGCCAAAGTTGACAAAATGTATGACCTTGAATTGATCACTGAGTTATTCAGGCAGTATCCACTTATTAGCCACAGCACTATACTCCCATGAACAGACTAAATTCTTCGAGGCATCGATTCCCCAGGGATCTTGGCCCTTGCTGACTCAATAGCATCTCACTGTTCCCGCAGATTTTTCAGCCACACTTAGATGATGCGAACATCCTGTTCTACCTGATCACTGGACCAAAATGATTTGTTGGTACAAAGAAACCTGATGTGTTCCAAGAAAACATTCACCTCACCATAACACCATTTACAAGCCTACTCCACCAACACCAGGCAGAATAAATCTATAGTGTTGGTGCGTGGATGCACACAGTACAATATATAAAACCCCCAAAAAACCCTTTAACCACAAGAAGAGCAACAGAGGAGGGATCCCTCTGCAACGACTTCTCAGATAATTTAATTTAAAGGATTTTTAGGAGTCTGAAAACCTACAATCATTAAGTATTTCACAAGAAAAAGGTTCTCAAAAAATGATCTGGTGACCCCCTAAGATTTACCTTGGGACCCCCTTGAAAGGTCCTGACCCCCAGGGTGGGAACCACTATTTTGGAAGAATGGTGTTTGGAGCGTTGAAGCTGTTCTGGTGGCCCAACACCTTACTAGTTGGATTCTTTTAAATTATCCCCCATCTGTATATGTATACAGTATGTAGGCACCTTTTTTCCAAAAATGCCACTTTTCTAATCATCAAATCACCTTCAGCCATCCTGTTTTCTTGGACCTTCCAAATGTAACGGTGTGAATGTTGATCTGGTGATTCAGTCGATCACTGACTATGGTTGCCACACCTGATCCAAGGTTGAATTTATGCACAACTCTGCCATTTCGTAGTCCCAAAACAAGGAAGTCATCGCCATCATTTCCTGGAAAACACATAAAAGGTTTGCCATGAGCACAGTAGATAAATATATATAATAAACAACATTTCCTGCTGAACAAAAACTACCTCAAAGTGTTCCACTTTCAGTAAAAACATTATACTCATTATACTACATCTATAACAAACATTTGGAATGATACATTTGTTTGCTTAAAGATGAATTTTAGATTACTGCGTGTTTCATGTATTGTTAGATATTTTGCCTCTCTGCTTGTTTAATGTCGGGTAACTTGATCACCACCAATGAAATAATTAACTCTGCTTCATTCCTTGGTGGTGGCGATCAAAGATGCCACTTCATTAAACCAATTGTCATGTGAATTGTTCATATTTCATCTATTCTTATATTGTGCCTTTGAATTTGTACCATTTCCAACAGTGCTGCTCACTCTCCTGACAAGTGTTTCATTATTCATATTGCTCTTGTTTTGTTTTGCCTCCACCTTGATGAATTGTACTCTCAAGAGAAAATAAGTGCAGAAGATCCCCAAGATCTTGTGTTTTTTTTCTTCTTCTTCTTTTGATGAAATATGCTGGTGACAATGGCACGGTGGTTATCTGCTACCAAATCTGACCCCACAGGGAGGAGATCCTAATTTAAAGTGATGGCTGCTGACAGCATCACACTGCACCCGCACCTCAAAGTCTGTTTAATGCAATTAGCATTGATACTTTTGAGATGCTTGGTTCACATATTCATTTTATGCTAGCAATGCCCGCATGCTCCCTTTGAAAGTCAAGAACAATAATAGTTTAGCTGGAAATCAACTAATTACTGGACTGCAGGAAGACTCGTTAATAATGTCTCAAAATCTGCCAAGAAAGAAAATCCTTAGGGAATCCTCTTGATTAGAGGATCTCAGAGGAAAGTGGAAATCTATTAGATAGCACATTACCATACACAGCGGGTGAAACCTCTCAAAATGGCAATAGCATTTCTTTTAAAACCCTTAATGAAGTTTGACAACTAAGGAGACATCTCAAACTTGTTTTCCTTTTTTCATTTGACCGTAAGAATGATTTTAAATTGCCGTGCGGGTGTCTAGATTGAACTCACCTTGTCCTTTGTGCCCAGCGAACAGCATCAGGTTGTCTTTCACAGCAGATGAATTGTTGGCAAGTGTGAACTTCAGCTTGAACTCGTAGAAGAAACTGAGGCTCGGGATGGAGGAATAAGCCACAAAGGAAGTGTAACCAAACTCATCGCTTCCACTGAATCTGGCACGGGTTATATTGATGGCTGCAAAACAAACACATTTATGTCATATATGTGTTAAAATGTGACTCATGTGGGGCTCATTGTGTCTGTGTGGTAGTCTAGTTTGAATTAGGACAAAACAGGTCTGATTCATCGGCTCCCTCGCATGTTACCAAAAGATGGCACTATTGCTACACATTACATACCAGGGGTTAGTGAAACATTTTCTTTTCTGAATGCTTTTACATGATGACCTGTTTTCAAATACTATCACCCCTTCAGTCCTATTCTATTTTCATTAGTAGCTGTTTAGGAAGTGTTCTGGCAAGCAAGCATCGCTTCATACTCAATGTTCACAAGGGTGGCACAATAATCCCAGTGATATTCAATTACAATCACAAGTTTACGTATTCAGAACGCTTGGCTGAATCAATAATGCTCTCTCTTGTATTCCATCTCAGCATACGCTTCTACTTGATTTCACACTGGGGACTCTTGCCACGCTCATTCAAAATGACATGCTGCTGTTTTTTGTGTGTGTTTTTGTTTTACACAGCAGTGAAGATTCAAACACAAAACTGCTCTTCTACACTGAAAACACCTTGCATATTCTTCTGCAGCCCCAGGCGATGGCTAAGAGGGGTTCAGAGCTCCCCTCTGCGACTGCCCTCAGCTCTGTTTGGCTGCTAAATTATTAATAAAGCTGGAAATGCTTCTGTTATCGTCTCTAGTCTGGTAGAGCTTTATTTGCCTATTTTTTCACCGAATGGCCTGAGTGTTACAGCTAGAGCTTATTTTTACACTGTGGTGTGTGTTTGAATTGATCATATACATGATAACCTTGATAACGTGATAAGCTCTGTGTGTGCTTTTCCCACCTGTCTTTTCAGACCACATACAAACATGTCAGCCATATTACAAAATTAAATGACCTTGAACGTGTTTGTGATGGACTATTTATTCTATTCATGGATGAATTACCCTTGAGTTGTCTGTATAAAATAAATAAATGAAGTATCTGAACTAATCTAAACTGATATTAGCAAATTTTAGATGACCAGGAAGAAAAATCTATTATTACAAATGTGATATGAAACTATTCTGTTAGTAAAATTCTATAATTTTATCAGAATTTCTCATCAAAACTGATTTATTTACAAACTTATTTTGAGTGCCTATTAACATCTGTGTCATATTACTTTTGAAAAGAATGATTTTTCAAATCAAAAATGTACAAGCGGAGGACATAATTAACTGTCCTTTCTAATTCAATCCAAGAAAATAGCTCTGCTTTAATGACTAACTTGGTGAGGGTTATATTATCGCGGAGACTTAAGTGTGTTTGTACATGGGAAGTATACTGGGGAGGGAGAGGGTGTTATATCAACACTTCTCAGACATAGTCTCCACAAAGACTGAACATTATGAGTTTCACAACGCTAACGTTAATTTGTTTTCCATTTGATTTTGCATGTTGTCTTGATTTTGTGTTAATTCCCTGTAATTTCTAAAATAAAAACACCCCATCTACATCTTATTCACAAGGCACTAAAATACTTTAAAGTTCATATTTTAGAAATATCCTGCAGGCAGGTTTAATCTCATACAGTGACTCTAAACCTGTGAAAAGGTTCGCTTTACTATCAGTTACCTGTTGGTGTGCTAAACAGCATTCATTCAAAATCATAAAGGTCCATAGTAACTCGTGTGATTCAGGAGGTGATAGGATTGTAGTAGTGAATTACTGAGTAAATCTTTAGGTTTCTGTTACTCATTCAACCGTTATGCAGACAGTCACTCATTCTCAGGCATGTGGCATGAGCATTATATTTGATGTGTAAATACAAAATCAACTGAAATCATTGAGGTTTATTGGTATACAGTTATGTGTTCCTACTCACAGTTTCTGTTAGCTAACTCATCATTGTACAACACTCAACACATTGTACACTCACTACTGTACAGTGCTGGTGAAGGTAACTAGTGGTTACAGAACATATTATTAACAAAAGAAGCTTATGGACTGCCTCCGTGAAATTCATCCATCTATCTATGGATCACAACACCACATTCTGTCAAATAATATTACATAACATTTCCACGTTGCTGAGTACTTGTGTAATGTGGTGCAATCCAACAGGAGCGGCAGAAGAAAAAAACTGAATGACATGCGGCACCAGATTGTGAAATGCATTCTGACAAAAACTGCGTGTGTATGGTGTGCATCTTAGCTGTCACAAAGCAGCTGGGAAAACAACACTTCCCCTGAGTCAGAGATACTGTATACAGTATACTATCATATTCTCATATTTCAGAACAATGCAAGGTTAACAGAAACTTCACTAAATCAATACTAAACTGATGTGCTGATGCAGAATAATGCTGCAGTGTTTAAGCATGAACACTGAAACCATTGAAAATGGACTGTATAAAATGTATCTATGAAAATATGAGTGTATGATTACTAAAAAAATATTGCATTACATAGCTGTATGTATACACTGAGACTATGTTAAAATCAGCTTTAGCATTATTTTTCTTGCTTTGTGCACTCAGACCTGTCCCTTAACACATCCTTCCTTGACTAGAAACATGTGAAATTAAACTGATAATCACAGTCATCCACATTATAATTTGTAAACAAAGCTACTATTTAAGACAGACAGGACAAACTATGACTGGAAAAAAGAAAGAAGTGGTAGTACTGTACTTGTAGTACTGTATATTTCACATGTGGTTTATTGTCTTCAGTGTTTTATTCTCTATTAATTCTCAACATGAATCTTGAAAAGGAGGAATGGGCAACTTGTGTACCAAGGTAGACCATTAATAATTCTGAGTGAAGTCTTCTTAAATACCCATTAATGTTTCATGAACGCGACTCTTGAGGCATTCCAGCATCAATAGCACTTCCTAGTCTTCTCTTTCCTCCATTTCCTGTTGGTTCATAGACCAACCTTATGTATTTAAGCGCACGTGGGAACCAAGAATTGAAAATACTACATCTAGAAAAAACATTTTGCTCTTTGGTGTTTCCTGCTGGACAAACAACTTTAGCTTTTTTCTCAAATAGAGAAAAAAAAAAGACAAGCATGCTATCACTGACAGTATTTTGCTAAAAGTGCTACAAGTACCAAGTACAAAAAAAGCCCTGAGAGGCAGGGGACAGTTTTGATTAGTTTGGACTCTGATCTTATCTGATGTTATCAGGAAAAAAATTCAAATGTCAGCCATATACTTAATGTGACACTGGAAGGTTAGATTACTCTGTTTGGCATGTGGGTGCTGAGAGTCTGTCAGGGGCTGTGACATGGCTGAGCGACTTATATGCCAAGCACCCTGCTGCTCCTGCAGTCAGTTTAGTCAAGCAAAACCCTTTGTTTCTGAAAACCACGATCTGTGAAGCCTCCTTCTTATGGCATTACTTAATCACTTAAAACAGCTCTTTAACCACTATAAAACCTATATAACTTCTTGGTCATCCTGAATTAGCTATTAGCTTTTTGTGACTGCCTTATTTTACGATTTTGAGTACACAAGACAATAAAAAAAAGTCTGCAGCCATGCTGGCAGCTCTGTGAAGCTGTTCAACAGCAGTGCTTTGAGCTAAATGCTAATGTCAGCATGCTAGCACAATGACAATGCTAACACGCTGGTGTTTTAGCAGGTATGTTTACCATTGTCGCCATCTTAGTTTAGCACGTTTGCATTTGAACATTTCCTAATTAGCATTAAACACAAATGGAAATGTCAGTCTTGCTACTATTTGGTCATTAATGTGTTAATGTCTTCTGTTAATCAGTTCTTCCAGTGGTCCTTCAGCTGGAGCTTGTAGCTATGTTTTTCAGTGTCTTGTCTTAGGAGGAGACTATACACCTGTTTTTGTGTTTCAGTATAGTATATAACACAGTACAGAGCCCGTCACTATTAACTTATCTGATCAAGGGTCAAAATGCTCAGACAGCTCAGAAATGATCGTTAGTCTTGGTTAGCCAGTCCACATTTTATAACCCTTGATCAAGTCACTTTCTCATAGCTGTGGAGTTATGATAGAAATAGAAAGCTATTGTATGCCAAGTGTTACATGGTAGCCTATGCTGAACTAGAATAATAAGTGACCACCAGACAGGCAGAAGTGACAGCAGGCTAGCTTATTAACATTGCTGGTAATGTGAGAACACATCAACACCCTGCTGTACAGCAGAAGCCTGACATTTTAAGAGAAATGTCCTTAAGGAAAGTTGCTTTAAGTCACACTGCTGAAATTACAGTTGTTGGAATCTTATGAACTAAAAACATTCTTTTGGAATATTCAGCAAAGTAGCCATGAGATTTGCCTTGACTATCGGACTCTATTGCTGGAGGAAGACAACTGCCTTTTCAGCATAATTTAGTTTCATTAATCCCTTTACTTAACAGGCTCTCGTTCTACCAACTGCTCAGGGCTCTCATTCACTAACTGTTTGCAGAATAGCCTCTTAATAAAGCTGCTAAATCTGCGATGCATTGATCTGTGTGGAGCTGTTCTTTGTAACACTTACGTTCGTCACACAGTAGACCTTGTCTTCCATAGGGGCAGAGACATACGGTCTCCAATGGCAACTTTGGTATGCACGTGGCTCCATGACCGCAGGGGTTGCGCTCACAGGCGTTGAACTGGCACAGCCGGCCTGTGTAGAGCGGGGGGCACTCACAGAACCAGTCCTCAGCATCACTAAATGTGTAGACATAGAGGGAGACATCATTAGGCCAGAGGTGAAAATGGACCATGACATTGCAGCAACATGTCCAGATGCTTTACAAGCTCAGTGGCCTACCAAACACACAGGGGGAGAAGTGGTGATAAAACAACCCATCCCTTGGTGCATGAAAGATCTGAAAAGATGTTAAGAGTAAATGTGTCCAGCCTGATGGAGTACCTGCTGAAACACACAAGTTTGAGTGAATGTGTAGATAGTGGGGGAGAAAAATAAGAATCTTGTTATGAATTTATTCATCTTAGTAGCTCCTGTGGAGGCACAAATGACTTCACATGTCTTTTGGTAAAGGTAAACACACGCACCCTGAAAAATAACAGCAGAAAGCAGATGATTAGTAGCGTGCCAGAAAACTTCTAACCAGAAACTGTACAAGATTTTCTATGTCTTCATTCCTCGATTCATATGCGTGCGCTTCCTCTCTTGGCAAGAAGAGGAGGGTGATCTAGCATGCAAAGTAATACCCAGACAGGGACTTAATAAAATGGTCTGAGTTGTGCACAACTTTGAAAGGTATAATATCAGATAGAGGAAGCATTGGTGGGGTTTCAAATCTATAAATTAATAATGTGTTTTGAGCAGCAGCACTGCGGGATGTATTTTGCTCCTTGGGAAACCTGCTTTTTGAAATGAAATATTTACATTCTGTCACTGGAGTTGAGCATTGTTAGATATGACTGCACTGAAGTACAAAAGGATGCTATATATTGCAGTAAAACATTTTAGTGTATGATTATTAACAGGCTGCTAATGTCAATTTCAAGACATTTTAAGGAACAATGATATGCAACTACACACTGTCGCTGCCAATTGTGACCATTATTTTCTAAATAACAGTCAGATGAAAACTGTCATGCATTGAACAGAACAGGCATTGTTATTTGTATAATCCTTGATAAGCTGCAAGAGGAAGAATCAAATATTTAATGGAGCACCTCCTGGTGCAGTCTCCATGTTTCAGTGCTTTGAGCAATGCCAATTTATCCCTTGCATTGTCAGTTAGTATTTGTGTTTAAATGTTGGTGACACACAAATTGCGTGGGTTTTCCTCCAGATGCTCCAGTTTCCTGCCACAGTCAAAAAAACATGCGGGTTAGGTGAATTGGAGACTGACTGCTGGTAGGTGTGAATATGTTTGTCTGTTTTTGCTGACAGACTGCAACTTATCCAGACTGCTCCATTTCATGAGTATAGAAAAACGATAGATGGATGGATACACAAATTAAATATTTTCTTCTAATTGCAGCAAACTTTTTCGCACATGATTTCTTACATGCTAAAAATGTAAATATAAATGTTGATGACTTTACAAATCAGATACTGTAGATACTAACATTAGTAAATGTTCACACATTTTGAATAAACTACCATGTTTCAAGTGGTACATTTTACGCATGCCTCTATGTGGACAAATTTCTATTTTGTGGCTCAGTTGAGGATGTATTTATTAATTTGTAATCTTTTTACACAAAGTTCGATTTTTTGTGTGACATATTCCTGAAGTACTGCAAGGCTAATGTGAGTTGCAGTTTTATTGAACAGAAATACAAAAACGCAACAATACTGAACAACAATTCACCACCTTCACCTTGTTTACCTTGGGTAAACAACAATTCTCTTCAGATGTGTTGAAAGCAGCTTACAATTAACAGTGTGGAGAAAATTCAGTAGGGCATGAAGTTTTGCCCAAAAAGTTATATTTGTTTGTCTTTGCAAGACATACAAATATATTTGTGTCCTCCAATGCCAGAAATGGACCAAAGAAGGTTCCAGTACCCTAATTTAACAGCTGCATGACATGATCATCACATGTGTCCTGGATATATTTATATTTACACGCATATCTTGGTAATATATGCTACTTCAAATGTATTTTTGTATGCATTTCATTACATACAACATATATTTCCACAGTTTGTACATAAATGTATATTTGGCTAATAAAAACCTTTTATGTAGCTAATTGATACAAATCAAATTGTACACCAATATAATATTGCATATATGCTACAATAAAACCAATTGAAAATATGATATCTACAGATCAAGTCCATAATGTACGGGCAAGACTCTAACCATCTCACCCCTCATGTCTAAACCTAACCAACCAAACCAACGAAGGCAACAAACACTAGCCAATCAGAGGCAGAGTAGGGTTGGGTCTTCGCGGAATGCCGGTGGGGGAAAAAAATCAAGCGTTACGAGGGTGTTTAGGGGTGCGTACCTAGACCTAAACTCACCAGGAGGTGGCGATATGCAATAAGAAGTAAGGGTACTGGTTCATGGTACATGTTACTAAACCAAGTAAATTACTAAACAAGTAATTAAATTACTTGTTTATAAGCACTAGAAATTGCGTGTATATATATTTAAATGTAGATAGAAGAGGGGAAGGAGCACGGTTGAAAACACTTGAGTTTTAATTGGCCTAATCAAAAACTGTGGGGTGACAAAAGGTTATTTTAATTTGGCTGAGGTAATCACTTTGATTACAAAATTGTACTGTTTGCAGACTCATTTTAATATGTTAATCACAAATGCATAAAGTTGGCACTTGCCATATCTCATGCCATTCAAAGACTTCACCGCTACAGCACACAGGCTGGATAAATTATTAAGAAAGACTACATTTTTAATCTAATGAGTACCAGGTAAAATGATGAATAATTGACTGGTTAGCTTAAGATATCCCTGTCAGCTAGAACAATAAGCTGCGCGGCCACATGCTTTTCTCAAATTTCATCCCCTGTAAGTTATTTACAGAACACTTCTTTTCAAGTGCTTGTTGGTATGCAAATACACTTCTACAGTAAGGCACTGATGAGGCTCTGCCGCCATGGCAGTCTTCAGTTCTCGGGATGAAAGCATTTAGCCCACTTCATCCTTTGTTAAAATAACAAGGACCACTGGGTTTAGAAGATATTATTTATAGAGAAGAACTGCTTTGGTACTGAAACGCCATTTGCTTCCAGTATTGTAAAAAGCCAATTGGACACCGTTATACAGACTATGATTCTTGGTGGGTGGGAGGGAAAATCGTTTGAAAGATGGCTAGTTCCTCACTCAATTATTTGCCATCTGAATTTTAATATGAGCAAAGGGATGAAGTGGAATTTACACATGGCATTCACCTGACCTGCTCAGGCTCCTGTTTTAGCAGACGGCTGTTCGATATTTCCCTGACCTCTTCCAGGCACCCTTGCAAACATTTCCTTGGCGGTGAAGAAGGGTGATGTCTGTAAAGTCTCCATCACAGAGTCTTTTGAAATGTACTGCCATAGAAAAGCATGCTTTAGATGATAACTTGAAATAAAATCCTTATAGAAAAGGAGGCATAAAGCGTGAGGGAACTTTTCTCAAGGGATCAGACAATATTTCTTTATAGTCCAACCTAGAACACACCGCACTCTGCAGAACGCTGTGCTTTTCCGTAACACTTTTAAAGTATATTCACATGTTTAAACTTTTCAAATGTGCCCGTTTATTTATTCAAGTTTCTTCTACATTTCTAAACTCCTGGTACACTATCTGAAAAGGAAAATACATAGCACACCTTACAGAACACCATCCTTTAATAAACTGAATGCATTGGCTCCATGTCTCAGAAATGAAGTTGCGTTAAAATGATTTAACTTTTCTTTCCTTACGAGATACGAGATGATAAAATGTATTTGCTTCAGACTTCAGCAAGAAACAGCTGTCAATTCAACCAGCATCTTTGATGGGTGAGATTTTCTGAACTATTTTCTCTATGAACACAAGTGTCCACCACTTAGACTGCATGCTGCGATGTGGCACTATCACTGGTCTTCTCTCTTACCAACACATAGAGGTAGCAATAGCAAGCTGTCATTGGGCCAAATGATTTTACCTACTTCTATGAAACAGAGGAAGCAGTTGCAAAGAAAAAAATAAGGCAAAATTGAGCTGTATTGTTGTTGGAACAGAGACTGAAACAGTGTTTAAAAGGAGGAAGGAGACAACAAACTGCTCAAACCATCACTGACATGACAAAAAAGGCGAGAGACAAAAAGAGTCTGAAAGAAGAAAACACAGCCATTAAGTGAAAAATGGTGGCTTGTGCTAGATGAATAAAATAATGAATAAAATAACATGATGTTTTTGTCTAGAATGCTGTGTGGAGACGTCGAACACTTCACTGTATGAGAACAGATTCCTTTAACTGGAGATCACAATATTTCCCACAAAATCCACCTGCACATGTTGGCTTCAAGAACGTGTGCCTGCATGCATATGCACACACACACACACACACACACACACACACACACACACCACATTGAATTTCCTCCAATCTTTGACACAAACCACCGCAGAAGGTTGTGTCTAGGTTACTTTTATGTTTGGTTTTCTTATGATCACAGAATAATTATTTTGCACCTTATGTCTAATTTCTTATAATGCAGTAGAGAAATATTTGATTTCTGTAGACAGCTGTATTGTATGTCTACCGATTACATATAATTACCATTATAGAGTTTTACACATTGGTATAATAAACAATTATTACAAAGTGATAATTATTTTTTGTCTACTAATGAATTCAGAGACATTTTTACAAATTCAGACTTGTTTTCATTAATACAGTGTTACATTAACATCTCCCATTCACAACTTAGGTTCAAAGAACCAATCCAATGTGCTATTCAGAGTCCTTATTCAGTGAAATATCATGAAGCTGGTTACCAGAACACCAACCTGTGATACTGTCAAGATGCAGAGCTCCCACCCAACAACTGTAACACATATTCTTGTTTAAGACCTTATAAATCCAAATAAACTTTCCAATAAAGTAGAGGTCATCTGCTCACTTAATAGTTAAAGGAGAAGGCTGGTGATTAATCTATATTTTTCTTATTGTCAACAAAACCCACGACCAAAATCAAATCGATCCTTCTAAGTATTACCCGTGTTTCCAAAGCCTTATACAGCTTATTGGTCTGTGCCACAGCCCTCCATTGTTGTCCAAAAACTATTACAAAACATCTATGAGCCATAATGCACTGGGTGACATATTCCTTCAGTACCATGAACACAGGCACTGTAGTTTATTTTGAGTCAATCCCACATACACTGTCCTGCTGCTGTAAATACTCACTACAGCACCAAATTTGTATCCATCCGCAGCTGAAAATAGTTCCCAACAAATGCGCTATTTACTCCTGTTTGAGTTACATTTGCTAAAAACTACAGTGCCCAGCTGTGCTCAGGAAATTACTGAGGCATATTTAATAGTAAAACTATATATTTGTGAGCACTTGAAGATTTATATCTTCACTTGAAGCCATTGGACTTGGGGCTGAGTGCCGCAGGCAGGTAGGGAAGTCGGAAAGTACTGAGAGATGAACTAATGTATTGGTTTTGGTATCTTTTAATGGAATTGGTTGGCAATAAGAAAAATATGGAATATCGCCAGCCTGATCCTTTAAAAGTACCCTCATACAGAGAATCATCCTGATTATTTTCACTTACCATTTTTCTAATACGTACTCTCTATATGAGACAGTACAGCATGTTCATTAACCCTTTCACGCATAGTGGTCACTACAGTGGACAGCTATTCAAAAGCCGTTTTCTTGTATATGCATGGGTTTTGATTGTCTAGTTGCACATCAGCCACTACAGTGGAGTCTAGTGCGTCTTTCCACACACTGCCCCCCACTGTCCAACCGTTGTAAATGCAGAATTTTGTCAAAACCAAGATGGCCGACGGAAAGCCAGAAACGCCAAGTAGCTCAGGAATATCTTGCCAATCCGTCTATAGCAGGAGACCCTTGCAGGTAAAAAAAATTTGGTGATATCAAGTAACAACTAAGGAGTAATATAATTGTTAAAATTTCCAAGTATTGATTTTATGTTGTGAGGAAATTACGATTAATCATCTGTCTACTAAATTGGACATCATGCATC